>BMAO01000925.1:0-68644 GCA_019973975.1 Trichonephila clavata
TAGCTTTAGTCGTGTATCACGATCGTTAACGTAAATAACTGAAATCTAGTTGATATAGTAAGATGTGATCTTCGTATTACACTAGCAAAATGCGAGATATTAATATGTTAATACCATGAGGATTTCACTGGAAAGTATTCGTATTTAATAGCCTTGGGAAGGAGTTTGCATGTGTTGTCTGACAAGGTATATTCTAATGTTTCAAAACTATTTCCTTAAGTAAAAACTGGTTGTTTACATATCAATCAAAATTTTCGAAGTTAATAACTTATACTGTTTGCATCATATTGGATTATTTTGTTCAGTTCAAATACTTTCGATGAGAATGCCCTTTGTGGGCATGGAACGATGCCTATAAATTTATATATGTGTATGTGTGTGAACATTCTATGTCTATTTGTACATGGCAACTAACTGTCAACTAAAACTATGAGGTAAAGACCACCTCACCAAAGACTTCACTATCAAAGAAAGGCAAGATTATGTATAAGTTGGAAGAAACGGTCAACTTGACCCAACTTCTGAAAACCAAAGAAAAGAATTAGTATGAATCCTATCAAAAGAAATAAGAGCTTTAAAAGAGCAATTCCATCAGAGAAGGAGCTACCTTTGCTTGTACTGTTAGTGAAAATGCTCTATTCATTCCAAAGAAAAATCAAAATTTAAATATCTGTAATAATATCCAAGAAAACTTCATCCTAAAAAGCATCCAAGGATAACCTTAAAATAACAAAAAAGGCGTTCAAGTATCTTATTTATTTCAAGCGACTGAACATTTTTACTCAATCTCACGATTAATTCAATAAATGATCCCGCTTTTGGAAAAGTCTTCAAAATTTATCTGTAAAGGCTTTTTTCTTATTGAAACAATATACTCCTGTAGCAGT
Source organism: Trichonephila clavata (assembly GCA_019973975.1). Taxonomy (NCBI): domain Eukaryota; kingdom Metazoa; phylum Arthropoda; class Arachnida; order Araneae; family Nephilidae; genus Trichonephila; species Trichonephila clavata. The sequence continues at coordinate 888 of BMAO01000925.1, forward strand.
ACCATCTATATAAGCCAGTAACTACCTCCGCACCACGGTGAGCATTTTGGTGTAGTGGATAAGTTACTCGGCTTCGGATCCAAAGGTACCTGGTTCTATCCTACAGGATAAGCGCGCCACTTCATTGGTGAACTCAGAAAGACGCAACGTTCTGAACTGTCGTGGCGCATCTACCTGCAAGAAAGAGCAACCAAAGTCGTCGAATCTCACTTGACGCAGCAAAGTCGTTGAACCCTCTCGACGCAGCAAAGTCGTCGAACCCTCTTTGACGCAGCAAAGTCGTCTCACATATGACGCAATGAACAATGTCGTCTCACGTATGACGCAATCAGCAAAAAAAAAAAAAAATGTCGTCACAACTCCTGACGCAGCAGCAAAAACACGCTTGAATAAACAAATATATCGTTCGTTCGCCTATCCACCGACTCACTAGTGGGGTGTATGTAGCAGTACCATCTATATAAGCCAGTAACTACCTCCGCACCACGGTAATCATTTTGGTGTAGTGGATAAGTTACTCGGCTTCGGATCCAAAGGTACCTGGTTCTATCCTACAGGATAAGCGCGCCACTTCACTCCATTAATCAATTTTTTCCCCACATTTCTAATTTCTAAAAATTCTTCTTCTCTTTTCAATAGTTCCTTTATTTCAATAGTTAACTCAAAAATTGGCAGTCAATATCAAAGGTCACAAATCTAATTCCATCAATCATGATGTGTTTTCTTCCATCCCCTTGAAATTTTTCTTCCATTTCTCCCATTGGACCTTTACTATTAGAAGCTCCGCCTACTTCTCCACGTTGAATTTATAACATCCAGTCATTTAAAGTGTCAGATACTTGACAGAGGGCTGCGGGGCAGCCAGTATCCAGGGGATTTATGAATAGTATATATGTCTGAGTACAGTGGTCAGGTGTTTATTTTTCGATCAAATAAATTTAGAATTTTAAAATTTAGGCATTAAACTTTGGAAAGAACCCTTTTACACAGCCGGATATATTACAACAATAAAAAGAAAGTAAGTGAAAAAACAAGTAATCTCTAAATGTCTTTAAGTCGGTTTCTTGTTTTTAAGTCGGAAAAAGAAATCAGTTAAGAGCTCTTGCCTGTAATTTACACCCTCATAGCCAAGCGAGAGATATGATATATGTTTTAAAAGTGTTATTAATTGCTAGCCATTATCAATAGATATATATGACTTTTTATATGTCAGTGTGGTAATATATTTAGTTGCATGTCTATTGCAGTAGCAGAATTTAGAGCGCCAAGTCATTCAGAATTCTTTTTTTTCTAAGAAATTACTTTTTATGTAAACATCATTATATATTTGTTATTGCGATCAGTGAGAGAATCAGCAATTGTTCTTGCATACATGAGTTTATTGGTGCATATCAATAGAAAAATACGTTTTTAGAACATCAATCTTAGGTTTTGTCAATAATCTAGATTATTTTCACACAAGTTTCAAGGTAATTGTTATTTACATACTCACCTAAAAGAACACAGAACATCAGTTCGAGATAAATTACATGCACGCAATTTATCTGCCGTAGTGACTGAAAAAAGTGATTTAATTATGTTGTTATTCCATGATAAACTACATACATGTCATTACTTCGTGATAAATTCAATTATGTCATTAGTTCGTGATAAATTACATACACGTAATTTAAATTCAATTATGTGATTAGTTCGTGATAAATTACATACACTTAATTTATCAAGAACTAATGACCGTTACTGAATCCCTCCTTTCAGCCATTTATTTATTTCTCTACATTTATAATTTGACAATTAATTTATTTTAATTACTAAGCAAAAAAAAACATAAAACTATATGTGGTTTCTTATAAAATGTGTTACTATATGAGAAAGAGAGGTATTGTGTTTTAAAACATTAATATGGGTTTACATCGTGATTTTGTTTCTGAATGATGCATAGATATATTGTTTTTCTTTTTTTAGTGTGAAATGATAAATTTACACCAGTGAATAACAATTCTAACTGGAAAAAAAATCCCTGTTAAGAAAAAATTGTATTATTTTCATTTCGATCAAATTGTCTCGTGTATACATAGTAGATATACTTAAGAATGCTTGGGTTAAAACTTGATTAAGAATGCTTGATTGGGTTCAGACAAAAGAATATAATTGCTGACGCATATGTTTTGTAAGAAAACTTTCGCTTTAGAAGTGAAATCATGGCACACAGTATTTTGTTGTTATTCTAAGGTGCGATTATATATTTTTTATCTTTCCGCAACAACAAACGTTAAATTAGGCAACAAAAACGAAGTGTTTTTTCTCAAATGTCAAATTTTCTTTTTTTTATCTAATCAGAGATTAATTACATAGTATTATATCACTGGAGATTATTGTCTTATTCCTGATTTATGTAAATGCGATAAATCATTTTTCTGAATTCTTTCTATATCATCAAATATAATGGATTCAATATATAACGGATGAGGTATTTTAAATATTTTTTCCTTTCGCACCTGTCGAGATATGAATGTAATAATATTGTTTGGTTATCGTTACAAGTAGATTTACTTATGCAGTTGTTTTATTGGTTGTTTATGGGGTCTCAGGGGTGTTAATTTTGTCTCGAGGGGTGAAAATATAAACAATTTTCAAACAGGTATACTTCTTTTAAATTTAAATTAAATAATTCGAATCTTTTACATGTTATTTACAAAGGATTATGGTTTCAAAAAAGTACAAAATGTTTGAAATATAATCATAATTTTAAAAGTTATAAGCATATGCAAATAAGAAATAATTTTGTAATAAATATTAAGTAATTTTTGCGTCGCGCACGCTATTTTCTAAAATAGTAGCCTTTGAAGCATAAAACTTTATAGAATTATAAAATGTATCATACTCTTTAAACCCTAGTAATTTAAGAATAATTTATCTTTTGTATTTCAAAATATTTGAAAAATATTGAATTTTTTAAAAAAAATTTGGAAATATAATTTTTTTATTTTTTAAAAAATATAATTTATTATTCTATTTATTTAAAAATACTACGGTGTAATAAGGATACATTTAACTTTATAAATCAACTTATTGCTAGTAATTAAAGCTAATACTTTTGAAAGTAGCATGCTCGCAGTAAAACTTAATTAATATTTCTTATAAAAAATTTCTTATTTTCATATGCTTATAATTTTTAAAATTATGATTATATTTTAAACATTTTACACTTTTCTGAAGCCTCTTTCCTTTTTCATAATGTGTAAAAGATTCGAATTATTGAATTAAAACAGTTATATGTATTTGAATATTGTTTATATTTTCAGCCCTCCAGAAAGAGTTAACACTCCTGAGGGAATTAGGGGAATTCCCTTATGTGTAATTAGAAATATTTCAAAATATTTTAAGATAAAAAATTTCGTTGATTGAGGAGTTGGGTCCAAAGGTTACTGAGAAAAAGACAGTTATAAACTTAAAGAAGCTCGAATTGAAAACAAAAAATACAAAGAAAAGTTTGTTAAAGCAGTGATCAGAAATTTCAAATAAACATCAGTTAACGAGACAACAAAAGAAACGGGATTTAGGGATATATAAAAAAATCATTTTAGGTTAAATTAACTATAGTTGACAATCGAAAGATCAAAATTGTAATCTACGAATTAGAGAATGCTGTAATAAAGCATTGGTATAATTTAATTAAAATCCTTCAAAATTCTGATATAAGCGAGAGGAAAGTTGGAAATACATTTTTTTTCAACCTTAGTGAAAAAACTAGCATTGAGTAGAATAGGAATCTATTTGTTTCATTCATAGAATATACTTACGATACTGCTCAGATGAAAGCTAAGAATCAAAAAAAGTTAGAGATATATTACAATATTAATTTACTACGATAATTTTGATAAATCAAAAATTTCGCAAATTGATATAAGAAAACGATAAAACGTTATCATAAAAAAATATAAATCTCAATAAAAACATAAATTAGAACTAAATAGAAAAGAAAGTACAAGATCTGTATTGGCAGATAAACTGACGAATACAAATATATTCGAAATAATAAAATCGCATTCAAACAAAGCGCAAATACGAAGTTTTCTGTTTTATTTTCTTTAAAAAAAGATCTCACTCTTAAAGAGGTAAGAAACTTTACCCGTTTTCTAAACTTGGAAGTCAGCTTTTAGACCAAACTGTTATTCTTGTGAAAGAATCTGATGTATATTAAATGATTTCTGCGTGGATGGGATCCTAAGAAAACATCTTTAAATCTCCAAGCCAGTGCAATGAATGCCAAAGAAAACACACACAAAATAATCCATTGGATTTATAACGACTAAAGTTATGATCCCATAATTGCTCCTGTAATAGACTTGGCCGCGAAATTGGTATGCTCTAATTGCGCAACTTACTGTCAAGTATTATTTGTCTTTTTTCTTGGCTCAAATGAGAAAGAAAAACTGTTGATTTCCATTTGGGAGAAACTGTTCATTAAGGTGAATAGAATATATTTTCTCATCCTTTCAAAACCTACCTATGTGGTAAAGGTGTTCTATGGTATACCGATGCAGGTAAAAATAAAATAGAAAATTATTTTTATGATTAGTTCTGCCACAAAAAAAATAAAGTTTGATATTTGAACTTTCTTTTTACGGTAAAAAGTCAAAGTAGTTTTTGTTGAGGTGAAACAGACATTTTTTAGTACTTTTCAACATTTATTGCGATGAGAGGACACATACTAAATAGTTTCTAGAAAAAAACATCCGATACATTTATTAGTTTCTTCAGTATTAAATCTATAAAAGAACTTACAGTCAAAATTATAGAGCACGATGAAACGAAAGACGGAGAAAAACTTAGGTCAGACTGGATATGAAACGTTCATCGTTATACTTAATACATTATACTTAGTCATTATACTTAGTACTTACCAATCCGTTATCTTCACTTTTAATTTTTATTGTAGGAAAATGACTATTTTGAACTTATAAATCGAAAATTATATAAGAGGGGTTTTTTTTCATTTTTCTTTCGAAAAATCAACAATTTGTGACAATATTAAACTTTGAAATTAAATTTCTTAATGATTTTTCTCTTAAGTTTCATATTATAGGGCATTTTTTTTCTCATTGGTCAGTACATATAACCGCAATCTCCTCAACAGTACATACTGTACGAATATTAAACTGCCGTTGTTTTTGAAAAGGAATTTAAACTGTTCTTATCAAAAGAGGAAAGGAGGAAAATTGATTGTTTTTAAGATTCACGGTATTAAATTTTGCCAAGAAAACAAAAAGCTCTAACAGAATCAAGTACTTAACTGCCTACGATGCGATATATGTCGCTAAAATTCAATAGTAGAAGAAGGAATCTAAATTTAAATAATGTCTATATTTGATGAACCTGAAATGGCTAAAAGAAAGATTTCAACAGAAAAGTATGTGACTCAGGCTAAGTATTTGAATCTATCAAGTATTCAGAGGTCTTTAGCTTAACAGTCTTTATAATGCCAAAAGAATGCACAGAGGATTAGCTTTTAAGGATGTATGATTTCAATATCGTGTAGGAAGGAAATTGAGTATGGAAATGTGTTGATGTATTAACCAGACTGTCTATTCATATCAATTGAATGAGAAATAGGTAGTTCTATTACAATAATTTCTGGACTATCAGAAATTAAAGATATGTTTGTAAATATCTATACTTACATTTTATTATTATTTTTAGTGTTTATCATCATAAATATAAGTTTTTATTGATATCATTTACGTATTTTTTTTCATTTCTGTGGGAGTTGTACAAGTAAAAGGTGTTTTTATAGATACCTGAACAAACAGATTTTCCTAGTTCTTTTTCTAATTTAATGGGCCTGTTTTTCGTTAGTTTTCCATTTCTTATCGACTCCAGCAGCTAGGTTTGAGCATCTTCAATGTTCGTGTGTGCTGTGTATAGGTGGGTATTTTGAATAGGACAGGAAATAGCTTTCTTATTTGATCACTTCTTGAGGGAAGTGAAGTTTTTTACACGTATGGTTTTACAGAAAGTTTTGATTGAGCTGTCGAAACCAGCGAATAGCTATTCTGATGCAAATTGATAATGAAACTCCTTCCACAACTGCTACATTTTCTAATGTTTTGTATTGATGTCATCTGGGAAAACATACCTCGCACAGTGAAATGTAATTGACGCATTGCCTTCTTATCTGCGTAAACTCGAAAAATAACTCTTTCGAGTCAAGAATCAAAAAAATTTCAAACATGTATTTTATCAAATGCATCAAATTAACTAGTGTATAATAATTCGCTAATAGTATTTTAGCTCCGGAATCAAAAGTATGCTATTCTTAACAATGGATATTGTTTGTGTACTAGCTTTTTATACAACAGATTGGGCAAAAGGTAAGTGCAAAAAAATTAGTATTTATTTTGGACCTCCATACTATGCATAACTCTAAAGTAACGAATAAAATATTCGATTCCCGTGAATTCGTTAAATAGGGATCCGACTGTGTTTTATTTAGAAATGTTACACATGTGTCTACATGTTTAAACTTTAAGCGCTTAGAGATCCACAAAAAAAACCTTATTGGTAAGCAAATAGAAAGCGGAAAATGCTAGATATATTTCCTTTATTTCCCATCAAGGATAGTACCAATTTTTCAAAATGTACCCTTCAAAACCTGGTTCTCCAGTGATAGCTTAGGCAATTTCCATCTCAGGCAAAAGAAACTGCCAATGTTAATGAATCTAAGAGATATTTTGATGTCAGTTTATCTCAAACTTCTTATAAAACATTTCAGAACGTAATAGATATTTAATTCTAATTTTTGTGTTTCAAAATTAAGTATTATAACTATAGACTATGCTGTTCAAATTAATTGGGACAAATAGAGAAAAAGTAATTTTTTCTAAAATCTTAGCTTTTTATCTTTACATACCTTGAATAGACTGAAAAATCTGTATATTAGTACGAATTATGTCTTCTTTTAGTAGAAATGACCTTTTCGACCCGTTTTTGCTTTGATTTTACTGAGTAGTACACAAGTTATTGATTTCATCATCTTGGATACACGCTAGTATATCATTTCCTCTGTTATCGAGCAATTCATCTCAGCGAAACGATTCTTGAGAATAGGCCATCAATTTTGAATAGGAATTAAAAGTATTGGGAATTTTCAAGCCAATAGAGCACTTTTGTTTTATTTTCCACATAAAAGTATGGACCAATTTCAAATTGTGAAAAGGATTCAAGTCATGTTAAAATGTTCCATCAAATTTCTCCATGAATAGAACAATCTTACTACATAATATTTCTATATATTTGCAGAACTAATAATGTATTTAAGAGGAACCAAGCTTCCAAGGCTATTTGTTGTGGAAAAAAAACCTAAACATCTGTTTAGAAGGGTGTTTTACAAGCTGTTGGATATGATTTGGTAACAAAGTTTCAACTTCATCTCACTACACTTAATTTTTGTCACTGCACAAATTAATGTTTCATCACTCAAAATCACCTTCTTCCAATCGTTAACAGTCCATAATCGGTATTTTTTGGCTTATGCTAAGCGTTTTATCATCCTTTTCTGAGTTAGAAATAGTTTTTTCCCTCAGTCTTGTTGCCTTAAGGCCACCTTTCAGAGGCCTTTTACGGGCAGTTGAGGGACTCACTTCAACACCATTATCCAATAAATCCTTTCAAAGGTCAACGCTTGCCTCTTTCTTGGATTTTTTTTTTTTTTTTGCTACTTGTTAAATTTTATCAATTCTTGGAGTAGTCTTCCACTTGCGCCCACATTTTTCTTTTCTTTTTAGAGACGATGATCCAGATTTTTGAAATGTACGTAAAACACTTAATTCGATCACACCAACTGCCACAGTTATATCTCTCACAGTCATAGAAGAGTGTTCATTGAAAGCAATTTATTTGAGAATGGTTCCTCAGAGTAATATAAATCTTTGAACAAGTGTAAGTAACACGTTTTATAAAGAACATAAAATTGAAATTACAGCTGCCCTTTTGAAAGGCTCACAACTGAGCTCCTGATACATTAAAATGGATGAATTATAATCAAAGTCGATCTGTCACACTACCTAAAAGCAGATGCAACGGGTTTGAGGTGGTTCAGGACATCACTAGTAATCACATACCAACTGAAGCAAGAAAAAGATGTTTGTCCCAATTAATTCGAACAGTATAGTAAGTAGTACATTCTAAAAAATAACTTTCTACGTTCTTTTTTTATAAATTATGGATTAAAGTTACTATAATGACGATATGAAAAGAAAATAATTATGAGTGTTAAACAATTATTTTCATTTTTTTATTAATAACTAGAGGGGTAGGGTTACGCCTTGTCCGCCTAGCTGCTGACAAACACCTATGGTACTAATTACACAGCTGTCGATACTAATTTCTCAAATTTCAGAACTGTAATTTCAGAACTAATTTTAACTAATTTTTTTTAAAAAAATTTCTGCGTTTCGTACATTTTCTTCACTTGTTCTTTTTTCCTACAAACTTCGTTCTTGGCGCTCCTCTTCAGTTACATTAAATTCTTTATGGCCCGTTTTTCTTCCTATAACTTATGTATAAATAAATTTATTGCATCATCCCGAAAAACTTTTTTTCATGTATAAGACTGTTTTTATATATAGTATTGTACCTGGTCTATCAACCCTTGCATATATTCTGTTCTCAATTGGGCTTGGTTCGATTTCAAATAATACAAACATGCTCCTTCAATTTTCAGACACGCATTTATGATGTAATATTGTGTTAATCTTTGAGGTATTTGATTGAACTGAAAATGGTGTACGCCTTATTGCCAATTTGTAACCATAATATTGAACAGGACTTATTGTCTTATTATTATATTTTTGTTCTAGTATAAATTTATTACATCTTCACGAAAAACTTTATAGAGAGAGAGAAAGAAATAAAAAATGTGAATGATAGCAAATTAAAAATATACGATAAACTGCATCACTGGCATAGTTTCTGTAACTTTTTGAAGAAAAAGGCAACAAAGGCAATTATATGTACTACATAAAATTTGACAAAATTATCATCAGCGCAAGAAACAAAGTTTTTTCTTAATCCTTCCATTATACACATACAATTTAATATCGAAAAATAAAGAAAATTAATGGGTTTCCTTTTAGAGTGGGGCGTATAAATAATGTATTATTTTCATTTATTACTGACACCAATAGAAGGAAAGCAACACATTTAGACTTGTCTACTGGATATAAACTTTTAAAGCACTAAAATAAAATAAAAAATCAAAGTACAGTTGACACTCACTAATTCAAACGTTCGATTATACGAACCTTTCGTTAATTCGAAGTATATGCTCAATCTCCGGAAAACCTTTTGATATTTCGAACTAAAACAATACGTTTTGGTAAATTCAATATTTCGAAGTAAAATCTATGTTTAGCTGACTACAACATGCAATATAATTCGAGGTTATCTTATAAAACTCTTGACAATTTGAACATTTATTATCTAGTCCTTTAGCAAACACTTTGGAGCTTACATGTTTTGTGTTGTATTGTCTTTTCGTGTCTCCCCTGTAACGTAGCCCCTTTGATGACCATCTGTCTGCCCCCTCTCTTAGTGTTTCGGTTCCTCAAACGAAAAATCACCTTTATTGCTTTCCTTGGATTGGACAGTTCTAGCCACACCTTTAGTCAGCCGTTCATATCTTTCGTTTAACACGTGGCCTTGCTACACATGTGTTCAGAAAGGATGGTCCGCTATTGTGAAGAACAGATGCGTAGGATTGTGTTTTTTGCGTTATGCTTGCTGCAGAAATACTTTGCAGTAGGATTTATTAAATGTAGATTCTAAGCACCTTGAAAGCACACAGCAATCGTTACAGAAGAATGGTAATTAAAAAGGTAAACACTAAAGATGTTGCCAGATGTAACGAAACGATTACTATTAATTTGATTATTACAATAATGCTGACATGTCACTTTATGGTTCATATGTGTGACTTATAGCATGTGACACCAAACAGGGCATGGATCGGACTGTACCTTACCTTGAAGAACCAGTGGTATTAGGGACAGTGTCCCGGGTGCTTAACGATTTTTTTCCAATGAGGAATGGAACAGATTTGATGGGGCGTGAAATAGTCATGTTCGGGAATTACTAAATAAATCTATTATTTTAATACAGTGTAGACTCTTAACTTCTGTATAATATTTATACTGTATATAATATGTATTTTTTAAAAATACTTTAAAGTAACTTTATACGTATGTATAATTGTTGTTTTATTACATCGTTTAAAATTTTCAATGTGTTGGAAAATAATTCGGAAGTTTTTTCTTATACCTTTGATAATTCGAAGTTTTTCATTGGTCCCTCCAACTTCGAAATATCGAGAGTCGACTGTATATTGTAATGCGTTCATCATTTTGCTTTTTTATAGGCTCTACAGTTAAAACATGGAGTTCTTTGATATAATAGGAAGTTTTGGTCGATGGCAGTTGAGCGTATTCCTGGTTCTGTTGTATGTGAACATTGTGGGCATGTGGCAAAATTTCTCTATCATATTCCAGACACCCAATATGGACTTCCGCTGCACACAGCCATCGTCTGGACAACATTATTCGAATGCAAGTGCTGCTGTGTTCGATAATCGCTGTGAAGTACCGCTGGAAGAGAATAGCACCATCTTCGTTCCATGCACTGAATGGGAATACGACACCTCTGAGACTTCGGAGACCATTGTCAGTGAAGTGAATATTCTTCAGATTTTTAAAATATAGAATATGTCTCTTGATAATTTTAAAAATTTGTCTAGTTATTGTTCATTAACGTCGCATAATAAACCAACAAAATTTCTACTGGTGACGGATGTCGTAATTTAGAATCACGATAAAGGAGCGAGAACGACACCCAAACTTATACCTCCTTTCGAGCGTCTAAAAAACGCCAATGGTAAGATTTCTACACTCGACAGGGCCACGGTAGCATAGTGATCAAGGTCACGGACTAGTGGCTAGCATGTCATGAATTCGAGTCTTGTACCACTGAAGACCCGCCATGCAGAAGGGACCAATGACCGTTAAATATATCGAGGCTCCCGTTGGTGTGGTGTGGAAGTTAAGAGATGGAGAGGTGCCAGCTCAGGTGTCACCTTCGTCACTTGACCGTGGTTCAAAATTAAAAGATCTATCGCCAAAAGCCCTTTTGCACAGATGAATAGTACGACGTTAATATTCACTCACTCACTCGAGCTTCGATAGATCAACGGCCTCCTCTACACGGCAGGTATTCGAAGATCCCGTATTTTGAACCCATGACACTCCGGCCACGAGTTCGTGACAATAGTCACTTGGCTACAGCGGCCATTAAAACTTTGTTCATAACTAAATTATTATTTTTTCGCTATCTAAATAATTACTGGTTGAATTTCACTGAATTATGAAAGAAAATATTCATTTAACTTTATCACTTAGACAAAAATTGTTATTGTCTTCATATTGACAGAAAAGAGTTCTGGAATGAGTCATTGGAAGAATGCATATTTGGAAAGAATTTGCATACCGAAAAAATGAACAAAGTTAGTTCTTTTTCAAAATCAACTCCTTTTATTAATTAAAATTATAGCTCTCAGTTAAATAAATATTTATCTACCGAAAAGTTAGAAAAATTTCATAGAAATGTAATATTAGAAATAATAGAATAAAGCAGTGCTTCCCAAACTTTCAATATTTGCGATCCAATATTCAATCATAGTTTTCATCGCGCCCTCCCCATACCATAAAAATGTATTAAATTCAATAATACTATACATTGACTCTGTAAACCTACAATACAACTGTAATCTCACAAGTGTCTTTGGCGTATATAAACAACTCGCTCAGCCAATGCATTAATTAACCCAGACGTATAAATATACGTAATATATGTCTTTCCGAATTAAGATCTTTTCTGTGAACTGCTATCCATAAAATTATTACGAAGGCATTGGAATGCAATAAAATGACCTTCGCAGTGTTTATGAAGGATTTACTTATTTCAGAGGATTTGATTATTTATTCCTGCATATAAAATACGCTTAATCTTTTTAATATTAATTTTATTTACTTTTAATCTTTTCTTTTCAGTGGGATTTAGTATGCAATCGAGAATGGCTCATCTCTCTCGCCAAGTCGATGTATATGGTTGGCTTTCTTCTTTCAGTTCTCATATTCGGTCAAATTTCAGATCTGTGAGTAAAAAATGACCCACGCTTCTATCTTTTTCAAAACAAATCTCACTCATATATAATATTTTGTCTAAATCTCGACTTGTTTCAATATATAAAAACAATGGGCAGTTCAAGGAAAAACTAGTAAGGATACATGATGGGGAAAAATTCTCTTCTTTACATCATTACACTATCTCTCAAAATTCTATTATAAGTAACATAGTCAGAGCTAATAGATGTACTAGAAACTCTGATATTTATAGATGTCTTAAAATCACGCCATTAAAAAATAAAATTCAGACTCTTGCAAAAAAATTTTTTTAACAATCTCCAAAATATTAATAATTAATTTTATTGGATTTTCAAAATTATACTCTAAAAGATAATATCAAAAGGCCTAGGAGAATTCTCCTAGATTTCCTCCTTAACTTTAGTGCTGTAGATTCACCGGTGGTGAATGTTTTTCAAAATTTTCTTTCATTTTATTTTTTACTTTATTTTTAAACATTGAAAACTTCATTGCTGCACCCACCAGACAACCACTTTTATACCTCTCAGTAATTTCTCCTAAACTTCAGGACAGCCAGAAGAGAAATTCTCACTTACAGTCAACAGCCAATTGCAGTGCTCCTTCTCCAAATATCCTTTTCCCGCATAAACTTCAGGAGTGCATCTCTTCAAACTCTGATGTCACCCCTTCGCCTTTCCCAGCCATCCAATCACATCTTACCATCTCAACGTCCACATCAGGAATCAACTCTTCTACCCCCCCCCCCCATTCAGGACTCTCCACATTCAAAGAAACTTATACATTTCAGATAAGGGATGGAGGATCTTTCTGATCCATATCCATGAGACGTTTATGAACTCATTACGCACTGACTATTCATAGAAATTTCTATCCACAAAGTAGTGATTCAATAAAATAAATTGAATGTTCAAACGTACAAGATTGATTCATTTTTAGGAATTAAATGATTGCAGCAATAACGTATGGTTTAAGAGAAAAATGTTTCTGTTAAATATTATACAGAAGAAGATAATAATTATAATAATAATAAATCAGTTGAGTCCTCGTGTATGCTAAATTAATAGGTTATTCAATAGTGAGGAATGTTTCTATTTTTAGAAACATCAACAAAATTCTGAATTTTTAGACTCTAGCATAGTGATACTTCTAATTCTTTAATGTTAACCGCAACAAAATATTCGTGAAAACTATAAAATTTTCTAGGCTAAAAAAAAACGGCAACGAGACAAATACTGGTGGGTGAAATAAATACTTAAATCGTCAATCTGTGCAATTTTTAGTATGTATCAAAATAAATTTCGTTTACTTAGTATTCTTTCTTTTGCTGCTGATATTTTAATTTTATACACATACATAAGTACCTGTTCTTTTTATTTTCCAGTGTAGGACGTTTTCCAACCATCGTCATTTGCTACTGTATAACGCTTGTCAGCTCATTCCTGTCCCTCCTGTCAAATTCTTTTTTTATGTTCGTCACCCTACGCTTCTTTCAAGCCTTTGGTAGAGCCGGCATGTCCACTACAGGTTATGTTCTCAGTAAGTACGATAGTGGTTGATAACTGTTTTTCATACAGCAGTGTTTCTCAAACTGTGGGGCGAGCCCATTAGGAGGAGGGCGTAATAACTCTACGAGAGTGCACGAGCATATCGAAAAGTTGAAAATAAAATTTTAAAAAACTACAAATTTACTGAATGGTAGCGAAACAAAATACATTCTGATATAACAAAAAATAAAATACACATTTACTCTGATATAATATACTTATAAATATATCAGTACTTCACAATATATGTTTGATAACTAATCTCTCATTACTAAGTAAAGAAAAAGTTTAGTAATTACTAGTGACTTCCATGGACTCTTGTCATATGCAAAATAAATAATACTTATAAAATTTAATACTTATTTGATAACTTGTACAGTTTGTGATTAAAATTGTATTGTAGCTCTGTAATGGGTCTAATTGTGAACTTTTTACTAACAGTCCTCTTGGGGGAAAATGGTCTTTAAAATTTATTCTAATGAAAGCCTTCCTTCTCCGAAGAATTGATTATGTAAATTAAGACTTGTATATAAAGATTAAAAGAGAGAAGGGATACTGAGATAGATTAAAAAGAGAGAGCTTAGACTGCTAACGCATACCAGTGATTGATTAGCGTGAAGCTAGGCAAGAGAGCGTTAAATTTGGATTAGAACAAATTGAATTAGAAGGCGTATTGCTTAGACGTAAGTGATCCAATTTATTAATTCTCCTAGTATCTCGGCAACCCGCGATTGCTTCACATATTTAGTAATTGGTGCATTTTTCAGTTTGAATTGTTGAATTTGTGTCTTCGTTGAGAGTTGTTAATAAACAAAGTTTGACCACGGCTAATATTCCTTCCGATCTTCTCACACTAAGGGATGCACAAGTCATTCCTAATAAAGTCAAAGTAATTATTATTGCATTTAATACATTGTTATTGTATGAAGTGGGGATGAAAATTATGATTGAAAATTGGGTTGCAAATATTGAAAGTTTGAGAAGCACTGTTATACAGGATAATTACTATTAAGTCACTTGTCACTTATATTAAGTCACTCAAAATGCTGTAAAAAAACACTGATCAAAATGACTTCAAATTTGAACTGAATATACATAAAGAAAGGGTAAAACACCGCATAGCATAAAAAAAATCGAAAGTGTATCTCAATGATGGTTCTGTTAACTGCGTAACGAAAGTGGATTCGGCTACAAGAGGCATTTTGTGCATTGAATCACAATATCTTCAGCACATTAAGACAATTATACAGTTCAATGCGCATGGCTGATTCCGTTTTTCGATGGTAAAAATTCGATTCGAAATTTCGATGGTTCAATGTAATACAACAGTTGTGGCGCTGTTACTGAAAAGCCCATTCACACCACGAAAAGGTCGCACCATATTGGATGGTAAAAATGGGTTTTTAATTAGCCTTGGGTCACCATTTATTGATACATTTTTGGAACTTTTTTGCCCCTTCCTTTAAGCATATTCAATTCAAATTTGATGTCATTCTGACAAGTGATTCTTTTTTCACGTCATTTTAAAAGTTGGACTTTAATTATAATTACCTTGTATACGAAAACAAATGAATCTCTCTTCCATAGAATAAAATTAACCTCTACTTTTATTAGATAATAAAAGAAATTATTCAAACTATTAATGGGGTAACATATTTTTGTTTTCACCAGTGTCTTCATTTTTAATAGATTTTCTTCTCTACTAAGAAAAAAATGCTGCTTCTGAAAGATATGCTGTCTTTGATGTGAAATTTCAAGGATATAAAAATGGGAGAAGAGATGTGAATTAAAACGTTTTCGCGTTTAAATACGGTCCTCCAGTCATTTGTGAATTGACATCAAAGTTAAATTGGTGAAAGAAAGCAAAAGAAAGTTAAAGATATATGCAGACTTTCAATTTTAAATTTTATATATAATAATAGATTTAAAATATAGATTTACGTCGTTGCTCAGTACTGAACTAAATTACATCGTGAAATCAAATATTTAAATGGTATATTTATGAACTTTTCTTTTAGTCAGAGAAATAGTTGGTTCAGAACACCAAACGGTGATGAGCCTCGCCATCCAGGTTGGATGGTCCATTGGATTTACATCAGTAGTCGGTGTTGCCTGGTTCTTCCGAAACTGGTTCTGGCTCCAGCTTGTGGTAGCACTGTCTGTCGTACCCATTGCTTTTGCATACGGGTAAGTCATCTTTTTCCATGAGAGATTTAATTTATATTTTGAGTTTTTCATTAAAAATGCTTGCCAAATTTCTGAATTTAATTTTATGTATTGGTTGTGAACTTCTTGTCGAATTTAAGCATGAAATGAAAGTTAGCTGTTTCTGCTCTAAGACTTCTCAATGTCTTTTGTTATTTCATTTCTTGCATTAATATTTTTTTTATTTCTCTTCCATATTCATCATTAAAATATTTCTAAGCTGCATGAAACGACTTTTCATGCGTAATATCATTTGTTTGTTTGTTTAAAAATCCTTATACACATGTGTGAATTGTTATATACGTCCTACAAAAAGATTTAAATTTTTTAAGCTGAAACTTACCAATACTTTAATAGAAAAAAGCATGTGATTATAATATCAGTAATTTATGTAACGATTTCGAAAACATTTTTTTAAAACAAATTGTTAGGGAAGAGTGGATATCTTCTTTAATAGAGGGAGTGGGAGGTAAAAAGTGAAAAAAAATCAATAATCCACTCACTCAGTGTGTAATTAAAAATTTATGTTAAATCTTCTCAAATGAATAGTTCATCCCCTGTTGTTTCGTTGAGGAAGAACGAAAGCCCTTTTCATTTTCAGCTGTGTATTCCAATATGTAAAGTAATTTGACAAATAATTTTACATGTGTTCAAAAGAAAACCAGTCTTCTCAAGAGTTACATCTCCAGATTAGGATTGTATCACATAGATCTTTAAAATTTATTTCGAGGGCTTTGGATGGAGCACATATTTCACAAAAATCCTTTTCACATTAAATTTTAAAAAAATTTCTGAAGTTAATTTTTATGTAAACAATTATTTTTTTCTACACATCACAATCACCCATATTTTCAGACTAGCAAATTTCTCTCTTGTGTCTGAGCCTTTCTATCTTTATAGTTCACTCGCCCGCGCGCGCGAGAGAGAAATGCATGCATAAAAAATATCTTCCTTTTAACAATTTTTTCAATATCATGGATCTTTGCTTTCAGAATAATACCAGAATCTCCCCGTTGGCTTCTGACTCGTGGAAAAACGAAGAAACTTAAAAAGGTTCTAACTAAAGCTGCAGACGTAAATGGACAGAAAGTGAAAGAAGAAGAAATAAATGACTTAAAACTTCCTGACAATAAACAGGACGTAAGAAACTTTAACAATGAATGTGCTTAACCCTAGTTCACGAATCCTTCTTGATAAATGATTAATAGTATCTGATTACGTTCAGAACAGAGGTTTTGAAAAAAAAATGAATGAATATATTTCTTAATATTTAATGCCAGTTGAATAAGCATATAAATATAAACTTTTCTTTTAGAGTAGAAGAGAATTTAGAAATGGATTTATTTATATTTTAGTATATCAGTGTATAAATTTTAACAAAAAAAATACCAGCTATTATTTCAATTGATAGTAACTCGGAAAATAAAGTGAATTTTTCAAAAATCCTAGCTCAAGTTCTGTATAGTTATTATTGAAGAGCATTGTACATAAAAAGAGAATTTTTCGAAAATATGTCCTTTTTTCCTCCCCCCCCCTTTTTTGCAAAAAATGCATTTGAATAATTCTTTATTCTAATAATATTTTTAAAACAATTTTACATGTATATTTTAATTTAAAAGTGGACATTAAATATATAAAAAATTTAATCATTTACACGCTTTTACAAAATCAGGGTTCCGAAAGTAATCAGATACCTTAATAAACAAAATAAATATAATAAATAAAAAATGTTAAGAATACATTATATTTAGCATAGTGATTCTCATATTAGATGCTAATAAATTATTGTAGAAATGCAAGAAATTTTAGTGTCGTTAAATTATTTTTGTAAAAATTTTAAAGGGCATTAGGGCTTAATTTCATGGATAAATTATGCATGTATTTATAACACCATCTTAAATATATTTCCTATAATTATTTTTATTGGGATATAAATTATATTTTAATTGATTTTTATCACTAAGATTCATCTGTGCCTTAGGAATTTTAACTGTTATTTGGAGCCTGCAGTGATATTTTAAATATAGAAAAGCACTAACTTATAAATAACAATTTTTGAATGAGATATATCCTGCAATTCTGCTTTTATTCGTGAAATATACTTATTATTTAACTAAAACAATAATTTTAATTATTATCTGGACTAGTGTCATAATTATGTTCATAATTGTTTTCTATGGGAATCTTTGCTTTCTTGTTTTAAATCAAACATTTGTTTTAAAAGAAAAGAGTAATTTCTTAAAAATGTCTTACTAATTTCTTTTTAGAATGAAAAGAAACACTCTCCTACACTCTTAGAAGTATTAAAGATGACCAAAATGAGGAAGAGGCTTTTCATCATGATTTTTGTTTGGTATGAAACTATTTTTTCATACTCATAAATTGTTTCAAAGATTTGAAAGGTTTCAGAATAATTTGAGATACAAATCATTGTTGGATAAATATTTTCATTATTATGAACTGTAATTCTTCAGGCATTGACAGAAGAATTTTTTTTCTTGTATAGATATAATTTTTAAAAATTCTGTTTAACATAGTGTTTAATTATAAAATCAAATTACCTGATATAAAAAGAACATTATACTTAAAATTCGTATCAGTGAGTGTGCCTGTTTTTACTAGTGATAAATTTAATTTTTAGAAACAGTGCTATGTAAAATTTCGCAAAGAAAATTTTAACTACTAAAAACTTTCTTATTAAATGTGCATATAATATAAGTGAGTTAATTCTTACAATTAATTGCTGAGACAGCTGTAGCAAGTTAGGTTTCAGTCAAATAAATATTGCTTTTAATGTAAGAATAATTTGTTATTTACTTTTTCAAACAAAATAAAATAAAGAAAAAGGTGAAAAATGGACGAATTTTTATTCAATGTAAACTACTTGAACATTCGGACTCTACTATAAATACATTTCTAATAGATTAAACTCTGAAGGGTGGACTAAAGCAGCTATCTACCCTACACACAGACATAAGATACACTATGTTAGTCATTGAAATTGCAGGGATAGTTTAAACGTCAAATTCGAATGATAAAAAGATTCTGGAAAATGTAAATGAATTATTTAAGAGCAACCGAACGATGCAAGAGGGAGTAATGACTCCTCAAACTCTGTATAAAGACGAAGTTATGCAGTGAGTTTCTCATTTGGAAATCGCAGTTGTGAATTTTGGTTGTTTGTGAGAGGATACTCTTATGCCTCGATACCAAATGGCTATTAACACGTGTTGGAATTCGATAGGGTAGAACCGTGCCTATCGAAAGTGTGCTTTACCATTTCGCATTATTGCTACTCGCATTCCTCGGAATCCAACGAGCGGACAGCGGGAAGACGTCTGAAGCAACACAGATTGTCTGAACGGAGAAGATTATTGCGGATTCCTTTGACACTACAGCAGAATGTACAAGAACAGTAATGCTCTCAAAGACAAAGCTGGATATAGGAGTGGCACGATGTCCTCTTTTCAGAAAAATCTCGATTTTGCGTTCCGCATCTTTATGGAAGTATCCATGTCTGGAGGCACCGAGAAGACGCCAACTTACTTGTATTCGATATTATTAAACGGGTCTTGAGTCTAGTGTAATACAATATGCAGGTGTGGTATATGGAGTACATGACACGAACACTTCTTGTTTGCGTCGTCGGTAATCTGTACAGACAACCTTACATTTCTCACATCTTAATGCCTGATGTCCACATGTTTTCCATCGTTTCCCGACCAACCACGAAACAGATGGTGTTTGACTGTTTACCTTGTCACTAAGTTCTCTAGATCTCTCAGACATTGAAAACCTCTAGGTTGCTAATAAACTCTGTCTCCATTTCTCCATTTACTGAAATTTATGGAGTGTGGCGCAGATTTTAAGCAGCAGGGAATGATTTGCCCGTTTAAGTCATCCAAACCCAGTTCATCTCAATTCCTAAGTGAGTTATAATCCTTTTAGCTTCCAGAGTCAGTAGCTATGTGTACCCTTAAATTATCCACAAATATAATGAAGTTTATTTCTTACTGGACTGTATACGTATAATAAGTCAAGTTTTGATCCTGATGCTGCTGAAAATCCGAAGTGAGAGGGGATCATGCCCATTCAAATTGTAGTGGCTCAGTTATCACATTGACGTGGTGTACAAACTAGAAAAGTGGGGGGCTAGCTCAAGTGTTGTCCTTGTCACTTGTTCATGGCTCAAAATTGCGAGGTTTGTCAAATAGTAAATAAATACTCCTCGATAATAAATACTCCCTCACTCTTTTACTGTGTTTTATATAGAAAAGGAAAACTAAAAGCAAGAAATAAAAAAACAGGAATTGAATTATATATAAAAATTTTCGCATAAAATCTTTAACATTGTTTACGGATTTAAAGAATAATTCCTTTTAATATTAACTAAGATTATCTCGCTTAATCGCATTGTTTAGGTCTTCATAGAGTCTTGATGTTCTCTCAGCGCATCCTGTTACTTTCATTTTTCGATTTTTTTTTATTACTCTAAGACGTGTCTTTTATTAGAACTTAAATTGTTAATTTCTCAATTCCTTTCGAGTTCTTTAGGTCAAGAACTCTTTGTCCAAAGTGCAACGTTAATCTGCTCAAAGCTAAAAACTAGATTATCATCTAAGGTTGCTGCCTACGTTTGGAAACAAGTTTTCTAAAATGCCATGCTATTAGTAATTTTATGTTCTTTTGCTGTTGCTTATGACTTAAATTAATGAAACCCCTAATCAGGAAATTATATGACTATTTAAATTTATTAAAATGATGTATTTTAGGAAAAATTTGATGAAAATTATACCTAATTTCACAAAACACTCCAGACGGAATTCAAAAGCATATATTTAAATTAGCTTTTTGCACAACATATTTAGCACAGCTCTAAAGGCAATGAACAAAATTCTAAAATATATTCAAATCTACCAAAAAGTTATGGCTTATTGCACATTTTCTAGTAGAAAATTTTATAAAATGCATGTCGTTCGTAACAATAAACTATTAAAAATAAAAATAACAAAAATATTAATGTTTAGCTAAATTCTTAGTTCATTGTCTTTATCATACGTTGAATAACATGTATACAAAATATGAGAGAAATATATTAATAAGTGTTTGAGATATCACGTTTTAAGTAACATAGCTTAGAAAAAAATACGATCTTCATAAAAGTTTTGATTCTTATTTTACTAAAATAAAGTTTAATACCAAATTTTAAAATTAACTACTTTTATTTAGTACACCTTCCTTTTTCTTTATCTTTCTTTCTGGCTGCTCGATTTCTTTCTCCTACACAAAATTAGAAGGATAAAAAAAAAGAAACGAGTCTTACAGTAGTCGCATATGATGTGTAACATCTGATTTGCTATCATGGTAAATACGCAATAGTGATTTTAATCCTGAAAGAAATGAATCGGTTATGACTGGAAATAATTTTCTATCGAACAATTACATCTTTAATGAAAATTTTATTTAACTAACACAAGGAGTAATGCAGTTTTTTATCAAAAATATTTATTATTGCTCAATTTGGGGAAGAGCGGAGACAATAGATTTATGAAAACTAAAGTATGACACATATACTTGTGATTTCAAAGTATTTAAAAATTGTTGAAAAACGGCGTCAATAACAGTACCACCGTTAGTTGTCGAAATATTTCGATTAGTGTTCATTTCGAGCTTGAATTCATCTTTCAGAAAAGCTATGAGCGGCTCAGCTTCTGGCAAACTGAAGTTAACGTTAAAATCACCACTCAAAATCAAGGGAGGCGAGAGATAGATTTTTTAAAAAGAGCAGAACCACCTTCGATATACGGTAAAAGTACAAAATGCAAGAAATCTTTAATTTTTTTAACTGTTTGATTCGGAAAAATGTATGCGACCACCAAAATGAGGTATACCAACTTGCTGGTATGTGCGGTAGGCGGGCGTCTTAATTGCTACTACAGTTGGACCCCCAGACGAGGGTAGCGAAGAGACACCGTCAAGCTCATGCTTAAAATTAGAAAAATTAGAGAAAATCAAAAATACCCGTTTACTTAATTAGTCAGTTTTTTTTAATCGAGAAATCTCTTTTAATCACAATTAAAAATATTATATTGACAGTGATAGGAATTATCCGCAAAGTATGAAAATGATAATCACTTAAATATTTATTCAAATAATTTCATGTTACTTACTCCTATTTTTTTAAGAATGATGAGCTTTGTCAGACGCTTAACAGGAAATATAATTGTTAATATATAGTTTACACATATATAAATATATCCTCAGAGATTTCACACAGAACGAGCCCTCTTTGAGAATTGAGCGTAAGAATCACAAATTTATTCTGGATGAAATCTAATAAGACTTGCTGGTATGTGCGGTAGGCGGGCGTCTTAATTGCTAGTAGAGTTGGACCCCCAGACGAGGCTAGCGAAGAGACACCCCCAAGGCGCTGAATTGGTCAAATCAAACAGCGCGCGCTTCCCCTGACTTCCTGTAACGCATTTCCGTCCCTTTTCACGAAATCACCCCAACAAATATCCAGCAACCAAGAGTAAAGATGTTACACATCAAAAATTTTGAATTTCACTCAGACATTGTTTCAGAAACGTAGGCAGGTACTTTAAATACTGAGGAATAATCCAATTTTCAAATATTTGACTTTGCTGTTTGGAAATTATAAGGCCAAATGAAGATGAAATTGAAATAATTTATGTACAATAGAAAACGACTATTGAATATGTTCTGCTGAACTAATTAAAACCCTTATTGGGATACACAAAACTATTTACTTTAAACAGGATGGTGAATACCTTCGTGTACTACGGACTATCCTACAACATCAACGACTTGGCTGGCAATACATACCTGAATGTCTTCATCGCAGGGCTCGTAGAGTTTCCTGCCTACGCTGTGGTCTTTTGGGGCATCAAACTGTTGGGACGCCGGCCCACCCTCGTCAGCCTCATGGTGATGGCAGGAGTCTTTTGCGCAGCCATTTTAACTGTCCCTGCAGGTAGGTTAGGCTATTTATGGATGCTATTATAATTCTGTAAGCTATTATGGTGGTGTGTTTCGCCATGTAATTATATTAAAAATAAAATGTCTGTTTTTTTCCCAATAAAATTCTAATGTAGTAAAGATGTGCGTGTGTGGCACAGTGGTGGCAATGATGTGTTTTTGCAGATACAAGTAACGCAATGAAAAAATTATTTTGTTTCAAAAAATTTAGAAAAAATAAAAAAATATATGAAAATTTTATTAAATACTGTACAAATAAAAATACCCAAGTAATTTTATCAATAGTTATCTGTATAAGGAAATTCTAAATTGTGTATGGATTACATTCTTCTTTGCGGTAGAATAATTGTTTTCTATTATTGAAGTCTACATAATAATAAATATTCATATTTCCAAGTATTATCTACTTTTAATTACCTACATATTCAATTCATAGATGGCATAACAGTAGCTGTTAAAAGTTATATATATATATATATATATATATATATTCTACTTATATATATTTTAATTTTAACCTCAGTATTATAGTGTAGACAAAAATACGAAAGTGTTCCTAGTATTAGTCCTATATAATTTCGGTTTATTTAACTTAATTTACTTAGAGTCTATGCTTATTTTGGTACAAATAAATTTATACTTCTTGCAATACTACAATTCTATCAGTAATATTATAGTATAAAGTCTGCATTTGGGTTTTGAATATAGTAATAACTTATTTATTGTTCACTTATTCATGATCTAAACATTTTTAATGCATCTTTAGGTAAGTTACCTTTTCTTGTAATGGATTTAGAATTTCTATATCCATTATTTTCAATAGGATTTCTCTCAGTATAGAACAGAAATGGGGATGGTTGACTAGCCACAATACTGGCTGAGTTATACTTTTACATTAAATTAAAAGCTGTTCTTTTTCTGCATTGCTTATAATACTTACATCCATATTTTAAATTTTAAAATATAGTAATACTCCGAACTTGCGCGATATGTGTGAATGAGTGATAACCTGGGAAGTGGAATTCGCGTAAATCAGAGTATAATTTTGCATGTAAATACATATAAATTATTTTTAGTTGGGACCGAAAACGAAAGAAAATAATAATTTAGCGAAAAAAATTATTTAATAAAATCTTAGATAACCCAAATTTTTAGAATTTAAATTAAAATTAAGTGAGACTGTTGCACACTCACATAAATAGGTATAGGTTATATTCTAAGTTAGCAAAACTTTCTTGCCATTATTACAGGATCTGCCAGATTTAGAAGTTTAACTAATCGCAGACTCAGAATTCTAATAATCAAAAATTCTTAAGATACTAGTATCAAATTAACTATACATTAAATACTGCAGTTTCGTACATGAAAGCTATACACGACGCTATACACGAAAAGTAGAAACCGGCCCTGGCCACCACGAATCAGATTCAGTGAATAAATCTATTGGGGCATACAATGGAAGTGACAAATGAAATCAAATTCTCTCCAATCAATTATTTAAAAGTATATTCATTTTATGAAAGCAATATCTAAGGAATTTCTAAATTATATGCTTTCATTAAAAAAAAATATTTTTATATTTTCTAAATTTTAAAGTGCGTTTTTTCAGATGTTGTAATAAATCCTTTTACAAAGCTTAAGCATTTTACATCAAAATAGCTACATAGATAAACTTTAGTTCGTATTTGAATTAAATAAGAGTATTATATATATATACATATACACACACACATATATATATATATATATATATATATTAACCTATAAAAAACAGAATTCGATTTTCACATGCACACATCCTTTATACAATGCTTAGCAGCAGCATGTCTTAAATTGTCACTTGTTGTTTAAAGTCTCCAGAAGTAAGTAGTAGACTAAGTCCTTAATATCTATTGTATCTGAAGAAAATCTAGAATCTTTAATGAATTGAAGAAAAATTCTTGAGAGAGCACCAAAGTTAGAGTATTGTCAACTAAATTCTAATGGAACAAGCAAACCGTTAGATGTTCACAGAAGTGGCTGGGCTCAAAGAAGTTTATTTTCTTCTGCTACATTGAAAGGCCAGGAAGTCTATCGGATAAATATTGTTATATCATTGCTGTACTGGAGGGGTCTATATATCCAGTCTCTACATTTCAATTGAAGACAGAGATATCTAAGCTATACAGAGTCCGGGAC
Organism: Trichonephila clavata; assembly: GCA_019973975.1. Taxonomy (NCBI): domain Eukaryota; kingdom Metazoa; phylum Arthropoda; class Arachnida; order Araneae; family Nephilidae; genus Trichonephila; species Trichonephila clavata. Next base: position 26,029 of record BMAO01000925.1, read on the forward strand.
AACCAAAGACTGCTCTTATTTTTGCCAATATAGCTATACTTTTTTTGCCTACGAAGCCAAAATGACAAGCTATCAACTGCAAATTATTATCTCAGAACAAAGAAAAAAGCCATTTTCATTTTATTTAAAATGACCACTTTTATTTCGTCTCGAACTATGTGAGTGAATTAAATGTCCGTTTTGTGCTTGTTAGATAAAATCAGGATTGTGAGTTCATGTTCAGATAAATAAACTAAGCTATTATATAGAATTATTCATAATTCTCCCTCCAGTGTATTGAAGTGCTATATTAAAAAAAACTAAGACGAATACAACGAAAAAGAGCATTTCTAAGAATAAAGAAAGAATTCAAGTTTTATTTACATATATATATACCTTACAGGTGTTCAATGTGGGAAACCTTAATTACACAGCAGGTATCAATGTGATAGTCCTGTTCCTGCCACACTCCAATCAACTTAGCTCTGTCAACGTTATTGACAGCATGCGTTATCTTTCCCGAACACTTGGTCTTTTACATAAGACAAAGTTTTCGTACCTTCTTTGCCACGTGATGTTGCAGAAAGGATAACACGTGTTGTCAAAATCTTTAATAGTGCCATGTTTAGTAGAGTGGAACTATCAAATTGATTCAGGCCATGGAACCAAGTTTTCACACATGGAACACCTGTAAGATATGTGAATGAAAATTAAATTGTTTCCGTATTCTTCCAAATGTTTTTTATGCAGTATTCCCCTTAGTTTTTTTACTATAGTGCTTCGAAACTCTGGTGGAAATTATGAATAACCCTGTATTAACAGATGCAACTAAATAGAAATTACTACTAACTGTTATATAATGCCTTGCATATATATATATTGAACAATGCATTATTTCTTTTATTATTAAATGCCTTTCGAATAACATGCACACCCGTGAAATATGCTATTGAAATCCATAATCTTGCAAGTTATTTACCAGAGTATTAACTATACACATGTCCAAAGTTAGGGCACAAACATGTTTTTCGTTATAATTTTCAAATACTTCCAGTAAAACTGATAGAATTAATATTTATTATATTTTGAAGTACATATAGTAAATAATCATCTTTCAGTTTAAGAAAATATGTTGTTAAGTGTTAGTTTTTGCAAAACTACTCGATTGAGACTTTACAAGCATATGTAAATTTGGTTTCCAGTTCTGTAAATATTGCATTAAAACAATTAATTTAGTTTGATTGCAGTGAGAATGACCTCTACTAATCACTTAGATTATTCCTTGAGAAGGAGAGCCGTTGCCAGGCTTCAAGCTGATCTGTCACAAACGAAGGAGGCCTGAAAAAGTCGTCTCCCGTTTATGGAATCAACTCCAAACAAGTGGCACTGTCCCCAAGATGTCGCCAAAGAGCATCGATATTTGTACAGAATCGCCACTTGGCAATAAGTGCCCGACGACATGTGAGAACAATGGCTCCTCGACTTGCTCATGATTTTGCTGTTGTATCTGGAAGAAGAATTTCCAGACAACCCTGTACAATCTTCTTGCAGGCCTTTACGCCTGGCGTCCAGTCTTGTATGTCCCTTTGACTGCATCCAGCAGGAAAGACCTGATATTGTGGAGCTGAAAACATCAGCTGTGGACATCACAAGAATGGGGGCGTGTTCTTTTCCGTGATAAGTCCAAATGAACCGGACAAAGTTATTCTCGTCAAGTCACCTGGAGAATGTGGAGCTCTCTTTCATCCCTCTTACGTAACAAAAATCGACAGATTTGGCGGCAAAGTAATCCTTGTGTGTTGGCATAATGTTGAGCAATCGTACACCACTGTATGTTTTCGATGCGGGTACTGTCAATTCACAGCGCTATAGGGATGAGATCCTGGAAGCCTATGTGAGATGTTTCTGGGTGCTATGAGCCCCGAACTTAATTTTTATGAACGATAATGCGCGGCCACACAAACTCACATTGTTAATGAATTTCATGAAGGAGTGGACTTTAGCAGGATTGATTGACCCTGGAGGTCTTTTGATCACAATGCTATTGAATACGCTTAGGATAGTCAAGAAAAAGCCATTTTCTAGCATAGCTCTCCCCCAGAATCCCCCACGAATTAAAAGTCTTCTTTTGGAAAAAAAGACTTTGTTGTCACAAATATTTATTGACACCCTCATAAACAGTATGGCAGCTCGTTGAGAGGCTTGTATAACAGTTCACAGTAGTCAAACTCCTATTAGACAGACTTTTCCTGAGGTAAATGTTTTATCTGATTTATGATGTAATATTTTTGGATAAGACTTGTATCTTAATTCCCAATTAAAATCTTTTCCATATTATTATGTTGTTAGGTTCTTTCTGACATTGTAATATGTTTCTATGCTAAATTTTGTGGCAACTCACAGGCAATAGTTCAACAGCTTTCACAGATTTTGTATTTGTAACCTTAATTTTGGACATGACTGTAGTACTTTAAAATTACCTTTCAACACACCTTCACATTTCTCTGGTGTTGCTTGATTGTTTTTATTAATGTCACACTCTTAAGCAACACAATGTATATATTTTGATTTAATATTTATATGTGTGTATATTTCAGATATGCCATGGCTGAGTACGACTTTAGGGTTGATTGGCAGGTTTTGCGTCACCGGATCCTTCAGATTGTTGTACATATACACGACGGAAATTTTTCCTACTGATGTGCGTAATGTCACTTTGGGGTCTTGTTCCATGTGCGCTCGTATTGGCTCCATCCTCGCTCCCTTTATTAGGGATCTGGTGAGTATCCATCGAAATGAAACTTTAGTGCAATTTTTTCGGTGTCCATTCTCAATATATTTCACTTTTTTAAATTTTAGACTATTAACAATGTTTATGTTCTTAAGAAGTTTTTAAAATAGTTAAAAAGGGATAATCTTAGGGAAAATATGGAAACTTCACACATAAGAAAAATTCGCTTTGACACTGAGATTTCCAAAATTATATATTGAAAATGAACTTAGTCGTTTTGCATAGTTTCTTAATTGCATAATTTCTTAAAGTAATTCTACTATCATTTCTTGGTAAAATCTTAGCTTAGCCTTCCGAGGTTGGCGTAAAAAAAAATTTTCCAAGTGGCACCAAAGCGTGTTACTGAAATAGTTTCTGAGGAAAACGAAGTTTCCCAAACAGTTTTAAGAAGGAAAACTTGGAAAAGAACGTGTGGTTTTTTTCTGAAATGCAACAGCGGGGAAAATATCGAAAATACATGCTTTAAGTTAATATGAGTAATGATCTCCCTTTCTCTTCAAAAAACGCATAGTCTTTCCGATTTCGGAGATTCATATTGAGATACTATCCCTCCTTCACATTCAAACACTAATCAATTAGTTTTTTACTTTCTTATCTTTTTTTATTCAAAAGAAAAAATATAATTGATTCTCCATATTGCGAATTTTTCTATATATTGAACTTTTTTCTGGAACCAAGAACCATTTCACGATTTTCTTCATAAAATAACCTCTCTATAGCGAAGTGTATTTTTTTATATAACAAACTTTTTTTCTTGTGTAGCATGTACTTTTGAAATATTTCTGAACATTTTAAGTTATTCTGTTCTGATTAACACATTTTATGATGGTCATAAACTGGTTGTATTAGGTGCCTAACTCGCCGAGAGCAATATAATTCTGGACGTTTGCATCCAAGAAGTACAACCCCTTTACCCCTATTATCCAGGTCACTAGATATTAATTTACAAAAAAGTGTGAATAATTACTTTTTTAATATATAGTGTTCATGAAATTAAAATTTGTTTTATGTGGTTTATAAACTACATCGAAAGAGGAACCTCTTTTTAACGAATTTTCCATATAGCGAACTTTTTTACGGATTTTAAAGACTTCATTGTGTAGAGATCCGACTGTAAATTCTTTCGTCTCGCTTCTAAGAAGAAAAACGTCCAAAAATTTGGCTTCCAAAATAATTTCAAGGAGTAAAACGAAGAAAGAAACGGGACCTCTAAAATAAAACAGTGGGGAGAACGTCGGAAAGGCATGCATTAGGTTGATTTAAGTAATGTATCCTCATTATCCACATGCGACTCTAATGAATCCTTACTTATACTTCAGTCACTTTTATTTCTGTATTCAATTCAAAAGTAGAAAAAAAATCATTTTCAGTCATTTCTTTTCTCAGTCGTTCCCGAAAACCATAACAAAACTTTCAAGTCGATCCCTATTAGGCTTGAACTTAATACTCTACAAAAAATAATAGCAATAACCGGTCCCGATAGTGTTGCTAACTTGGCGCGCGAAAATCACACGATAAATTTTTGTCAAATTTTAGTTGCCAAATCAAAGGGATGAAATAGGATCCATTCTGGTTTCTTTATTATTTTAAACAAAAATTTGGGTAATACCCCCAGTCAGCTTTATGATGGGCCAATCCCCATTGTTCATTTATTTGTGTCCAATTTATTAAGGAGGGGGGGGGGAATAAATTTCAAGTATTCATCTCCGTATTTTAAATTCAGATAGTTCTATAATAGTGAATAATACTTACTGCATTTTTATTATTGTTCTCGTGTGAGAGATAAATTTATTACATTATCACGACAAACTTTTTTTATATATAGAAATAGACAAGAAATAGTTTTAATTGTTTTATACTCAAAAAATTTTACTTTTTATCCTACAAAAATATAGGATCCTAAGAAAAACACCTAAATTCTTTTCCTTCGACAGGGCAAAGCGACACACTCTACTGTTCCTAATTCTCTGTATGCATTTCTGGCACTGAGTGGAGGTCTTTTAGCCCTGTTATTGCCTGAGACTCGAGGACTGGACTTGCCTGACACTCTGCAGGAAGGAGAGGATCTTGGACAGTAAGTAGAGAACTTTTATCTTGAAATCATTTTAGCATTCTGAAAAAATATTGTTTAACTTATTCTTAAGAACCAAAGACAATAGTACTTAACTGATAGAACTCTAATGCATATTGCATATTAAGTAACATTGTGTGTGTGTGAAATTACAACACTTAGAAGGAATGGCTGAGAATCATATAAATTTCAAGGTAAGCACACTTCATTAAGTAATGTAAATAGTGTGGATACTTCGCGGGGTATCAACGTCCACAGTGGTATTAAATCCTACTAAGCTAAAGTTATTCTCGCTCAGTGTTGCAAGTATGGCTTAAAAACACATTATTTATTTTTCGTTGCTGTCTCTCTCTATCTTCGGAGTTTCTTCACTTCCTGGCGATTTCTTCTTTAAGCTGTATTTTCAATGTCACGTAGTGTGTCACGTAGTGCTTGTTTTATCCTCCGATCGAGTGGCAAGACACACAATTCAGCAGTCGAAGGTGAGGATATACGAAAGACGCTTGTACATATCTTTAACTATTGCTTTTGCTACTACTGGCACAAGTTTCTGCTGAGCTCAGGACAAATTATTAGACTTGTACGTATGATGCTCCCACCAAATACAAGTTGCTTAATGTCATTCATTTTCTTTAATAAGAAAGGATTATTGCAGCCGAAAATCATCAAAGAATAGGGTAAATACGTAAAGAACAGTTGTGTGGGGTGTGAGTAAGGAGGCAAGAGTTCTTGGATCTGCTTAACACTAGAGCGTCCGTCGGTGTCGTTTTGAAACCGGAGCCTGTTTATTTTGTTCTCCTTTCCGCATTTTTGCAGGGAATATGAAATTTTTTTGTGACTTTTAATCACTTTTCCTAGTGATTACACAGATAAAGTTTTGCAGTTCTAGGTTAATTAGGAGTGATTTCACAACTAAATATACCTAGAACGTCCGCTGGTGTCATTTCAACTCCAAGGCAGATTATCATTATAAAAAGCTGTCGTTCAACAAAATATAGTTCATTTAGTAGATGCCAATAGTAAAACCAGCTTCCCAAAGTTTTATCGTACATTTTTTTGACCTTGAAAACAGTGTTAATGAGTTCACAGTGGAAATTAATCAGTTATACTAAAATTGCTGTGTCTATGTGTTTCGTTAAATACTATATGATTATCTGCTCATTAATAAATTTTAATTCGATTTTTCGAGCTTAGTGCAAAGCAGACACTTTGAAACGATGGTTTTTAGAAAAGGTTTAAATTGTTTATCTGTTGCTAGAGCTTTCTGAGAATAAATTGGCTCTAATTTAGATTCCGATGAACACATAAGATTAAATGAAAGAACTGCGTAGAGTCTGACGAAAGTGCAGATGTAATTGATAATATTCCAGTAAATTCTGATATATAAGTTTCTAGGGATGGCTCAGAATGGATACAGCATAATAGTAATGTTCCTGGCAGATTTGAGACTCAAACTGTTTTACTATAAAGCAGTGGTCCAACAAGCTTCGCGAAACTCATAATGACAACGTCAGTTTTTTATTATATGAAGGGTCGTAATATATGATAAGTACATAAAATAGCATTAAAAAGTCCTAAGACGAAACCCTACTGTGAACAGTAGTCCTGAAATTATTCAATTAAAACACTTACTTTATATATTTATATTGTGGTGTCAAAATGACACCGGTGGACGTTTAGGACGAAATCCCGAACGTTCTCGTGTTAAATGGGATGTAACCTTTACCTCTGCATTAACGATACAACTTTTTTTTTCCAAGTGCTATATTATTACCTAAAGACACGTGTCATATTTAGCCAACTTCATATTTAATTCGTCCTTCAATGAAATCAAATTTCTTGGATGTGTTCGTATTTCCTTTTTAAAAAGAATTCGAACATGTAAAAAACTTTCTCAATAACCTTAAGATGGGTGGATTTCAGTCATGTGAAATGTGGAACATCAATTTCATGTGCATTAAATCATGTTCAAACATTTTTAAATCCACATAAACAGTAGAGTATTTTGAATCTATGCACTCACGATTAACTTTTCATACTTTAAAAATAGAAAAGTGTGAATAATTTACTGTCTAATAATTTTAAATAATTCATATCTTTCCTTCAATTAGACACTTCACTATTAAAGTCACAGTTCCAACATTAGAAAACATCTCCAAAATACATTCTTTAATTTTAAACCTTAACTGTTCGTCTATAGAGCGTCTGCCAATACAATATAAACAAGTGACGATGTTATTTTGACTATTTTAAGCAACTTTTCCTCTAAAGGTTTTTTTTTTAAATCTAGGACGCATTCGGGGTGTATGGTTAAATATTTCCAATCTCTGCAATTCTCATCTGAGAGTTCTTTTTTAAACTGATCAGTTAGATCTAGCACTGTACATCTACAGTACTTTCTAACGAATTTGCTACCAATTAGTAGTTTTTACTCATCCAGTACATCTACTATCCCTATTTGTCATGATGGATTTTTGCCCACAATTTGCCTGTTGACATTTATTGTACTAAACATTTTCCATTTAAGTGGATACTTCATCGAACTTTCATACTTCCTTTAAGCAGTGTCCTTGTTCTAGACCAGTGGTCTTCTCTCAAACTGTGTTCCATGGAACCCTGGGGTTCCACAAGGCATACTCATGGGTTCCACAAGCCACAATAAAAAAAAACCGAGAAGAAATAAATATGTATGCATAATAGATTTACGTTCTTTGTGAAGTTTATGTGGTTGCAAGTATCTAAAGCTCGTCATATTCATTAAAACTAAAAATATTATTTATATATAATAACTTTATTTTGCAACAATTTTTTTAACTTTTAATATAATATAATAAAAAATAATAAAACGTTTTATATTTATATATATCCTTCCTACTAGATTGTGGATATTCTATTGTTTACTATCTCGGGTTTTACGAGATAATTTTTACTCGTTAGAAGCACAATGTCTTACAAAACTAAATAGTTTTCTACTGGAAAATGCACCTTTTTACACTTGTGGAAAACAACACCTATAATGAAGGAAAGAAGAATACATATCCACAGAGTTAATGTTAAAATCTAAATTTAAGTAAGAAGAGCTTCTAAATTTTAGATTGCAAATTCATGCAAAATACACGGGATTTCTCACACAGTTAAAAACACTTTACCGCCATTCGGAACATTGTGTTTAAGTGAAATATACTTCTCAACGGGGCTACAAAAACAATGTATAAAAACAAAATAAACTCAGAATATGTAATGCGATTGCATTTAATCTCAATAGACCTTGATTTCGACAGTTTATGTAAAAAATACTAGCATATATCTCAGTTACTAAATATAATGCATGGGTACGTAACACTTGAATCACAAATCAATATTACTAACGAGTAAATTAAACTTAAAAAATTAGATTAATAATTTTTAATAATAAATGCAATACTTTTTTTTAATTGTCTTACAAAAAGGGCCCAGCATATGTTAATCTACTATAAATATTATTTCGAGATATATTCCACGAAAAATATGTATGGAATGGGGTTCAACGAAAACCCTTTCTGGTTATAGTGGTTCCACGAAAGCACCTTCAAGTTCTAGGGGTTCCATGAGTTGAAAAGTTTGAAGACTACTGTCCTAGACCAAAAACAATAGCACCATTTTTCCATCCTGTTATAACAAGTTTGTGACTCGTACTCAAAATATAAATGATATATTTATAGCTTAGTATTTTTTTAAGAAAAAACTTAAAAATTCATAATGAGCATCAAAAAATTCCAATGTGGCTAACTCTTGGAGATTAATCACATAACTTATTTTTATTTTAGAAGCTCTTTCCATAGCATTCCCATTTTCTTTGACCGCTATATTTATAAGTCATAAAATTTCTTTAAAATATAGGAAGCCTCTTATTTTACACATTCGTTTTTTAAATATTTTTTGCTGTTCGCGTGTAACTGATTTCTTATACTCCAATAATATAGGGATATGATTCTTATAGATTTATTGAGTTTCCCATCCACTATCGGAGGTAAATCTTTTTCATGGACGACTATGATAGGTAGCATCCCTCTTGGCGAATTGATATTTACTATTCCGTGAAGGAAAATTCGTAGAGATTCACCACTTTTTCCATAGACAGTATAAAGTCGTAGATATCCCAGGTTCAATGATAAGACACTAAGGATACATTGGCTGCTTATTTAATCCCAATCAAATCACATGAACAAGTAAGTTATACTTTGCACAGATTTTTAGAATATATTAATACATATTCTGAGCTTTTGACAAAATGTTTAGAGAAGAAATAACGGACCATGATGCCACTTCATACGCCTGCCTCGGCAAGCACAAAATCTCCTCGAGTTAGCTCGCTGGGAAATCTTACGAATATCTTTTCTTAAGATACAGCACTACATTACTCTGCTGTACAACTCGCGCAGGCGCAGTACATCAAATCCGCCTGGTTGCCCTCTAAAGTTACGGAATTTGGTCTAGAATTCATTACAACAGGAATCCAAGAAAACATGTTTTGATCCTTCTAGAAGGGAAGAGTTGGTTACTGATCTCCTATCCAATGGTGTTTAGAAGTGGATAAGAATGTTCAAAGCCCATTCCTACACCCAGATATTTTTAAGTTTTAAAATAAAGATTACTCCTCACCATTTTTGTCTACATATTTTTTATTGTTTTATCTTTTACGGTAGGGCTTACGTAAATCAAACCCTCCCATAGAAGTAATGAATGTACGCCACTGCTCCTTTCTCTCTCTTTCAACCTCAAAAACTACTCTAAATATATCTGGTACTAGAGTGAGAAAGAACACCCTAATCTTTTCTTTATAATACTAATTGTTCTAGGGGTAGACTCTTAAGATTTATTTTTATCTAAGATGATACTTTTTATATATCTTTACGATATACTGAAATATATTGCTTCATCTAGAAAGTTATTTTTTACTTCATATTGTTTTTATTACATGTGCAATTTCTTTTTATTTTACTTTAGCTATGAATAAAACATCTGTGTCAACAAAAACTTTTTTCTTCCTAAATTTTTATTCAGAGTTGTAATATGCCTTAATTCTTTAAAGCTGTGAATAGAATGCTTCAAAATTTTGGGAATTATCGTATTTGGGTAAATGTGATAGAAACATAAAATTTTATGTATTAATATTAGAACTGTTTTTTGTCTGAAGCTGAATCTCCTTTTGGGCTTATATTCATTTTCCTTATTAATTATACAATTGATTTTAATTAATGAATTTTTCTCATAAACTTTTTGCTGCAATAATTTCTCGTATTTAAACCAGGCTTCTCTAAAACTCTGTCCCATTGTAGATTATTTTCTTGAAGGGAACATGGTACGATTTACACAAAATTTTTGAATTTAATGATTTTAATAATTTTTTTGGTTGCCTTCTATATGTATGCATAATGTAAAACAGATTTTGTGCACAAAATTTCATTAAAAGCTAACCATTTAATTTTTCAAGGGAAAAACATGAAACTTATGAAGTGATTTTAAAATGCTACTCCTCCCACAAAAATTAACGCACATAAACGAAATTTTATTTACAAGTACGTCAAACTATGTATATCAAAGTAGGTATGGGTTTTGTCATAACATGATTGGTATTTGTACAATACTTCTTTTAAGAATGGTTATTGAAAATTCCTTAAAAAATGTGTAAATTCTAAATTCAATTATTTTTTTAAAAAAAAAAGTATTGCTTTGATTGTGGAAAATGAATTACAACTTTTATTTCATGTACTATTAGCAAAGAGTGAAAAAAATTTCCAAGTATTAGGCACAATGGAAAAAAAGCCTTAGCATTTTAAATAAAAAAAGACAAACTATTTATTTTATCTTTTCGTGATAAGTCAGTTTAAAGCTTTGATTTATCATTAGGATAATAGTAAAAACAATCGTAAAAGTTATCACAACTCTGCGTTTATTAAACTTAGAACTTTCAAATTTTGTGAGTTTGTAAAAAAGTATGTATAAAATAATTTAGGCTAAAAAAATAGATTTGATTTTTAACCGATTTTTGTCAAATGAATCATACTCAATTCATAAAATTCGTTTTATACTAATTTATTTTGATTTCTCTGCCTGTCTTATGCTCATGATACCTTACAAATTGTTTATAGTTGAATAAAACTCATAAAAATTGAATTTCATGCAGAAAAATGAGCTCTAGAATATCTAAGATAAAATGACTAGGGCACTTTGAAAATGAACTAAACTGCTTTTAATTTAGTAGAAGTTTTATGCACAAAATAAGCTGTAGGTTGTCCAGATTAAATTGTCTAAGGTAGTTTGAGAATAAATTTACAAACTGCTTGTTGTTGAATAGAATTCATTTCATGCACAAAAATTTAGTTCTATGGCAACTCAGTGATATTAAAAATTTTATACATTCCGTATTATACAATGAAATTCATAAATAATAACGAAAGTTTCTAATTTTCCAGGCAAACTATTTTTATGTTATTTCTTTATTTGGTTTGTTTTCTTTTCATTGTTTATTACAGTTCAATGTAATTTGTCTTTCAATAGAACCACCAATAACTCCGGAAAAGAAATCACAAACATAGAAGTCATACCACTCAAAGGATAAAAACAATTTCAAGAACATTTAAGAATTTCCTTTGCCTGTTGGAGAACATATTCATACTGTGATGAAAGGCTTGTGAAACATCATCTGACACAAGCAAAAAGCAACATTAAAATATCAACAAACTACGGGTCACAGCACAAAAGATATTTTTTGTTGCACGATGTTGTTGGTAACTTTATTTATTTTAATATTTAAAAAAGTAATCAATAAAAATGCTTAATTTTTTTTTATATAAGTGTAGTGGTTATGTATTATTTCCTTTGATTTCCTGTACAGAATTAAAGTAATACAGGGAAGTAAAAAAAATTATGTGTGGCGGCTCCGACGCACGACTGGAGTTTACTTCTTAAGTACGGTTGTCTTTTATTATATAGTAAGCAAACAGTGTAAATAACAGCATCTCATATAATACTAAAACCATGCATTTATTTTTTTTTTAATTTTTTTTTTACAATTTTTATATTGATTCGGTAAAATAATATATATATATATATATATATATATATATATATATATATATACATCAATTATGTTACAGAAATATATGTTATTTATATATAGTACATGAATTCATTGTTAAGAAGGTTGATTTACTTCACTATTAATATCATTTTGAGTATTAATTGCATTAATACTCTCGCCATTATTAATCACTGTGACAAGAGGCTTGTGGTAACTAAAATATGATACATGAATATTATAATAAAACTTGTATGCTATTCCGTTCCTCATATTTAAAGTTCATAAACGAACTTGTTATTTTGAATAAGATATTAGCAATATAAGTGAGTTACGCATTATGTTACTCGTACGATGCATATAGAGGCAGCCATTGCATTGTAGCAAATAAGGAAATAAGCGTGTGTGGCATTTTCCTTCTATTTTAGGGAAAAGACGCCACAAGATTTAGAAATAAATGAGAAATAAACTTTAAAATTTGGTTTTTTTTTTAAATTTGTCACACTATTTTCTATCGTATAAAATATAAATGCAATGAATAATAATTATTACAATTAATAATACTTTAATACAATTAATGATAAGTGGTCTATCACCATCGGTTGCTTCCACCACCACAGAACACAGGAGCGCAGCCCTATTCCTCGGGTCAGAAAACGAAAACCAACCGGGCGTATAAAACCAACATCAGAAGTCTTAACTGAATCAGAGAGGAGAATAAGTATGCGGAAAAAGGCCCGAAGAAAGCTAGAAAAGGCGGGTAAGGTCAAAACAAATAACAAGAAACCTGCGAAGAAACGGAAGAAAGAGATGTGTCAGTTTGTCATCCTCAAGCGAAGAAATTCCTCTAGATACTAGTGGTGACAGTTTTGATGAGGATAATAATAACGATTTTTGTGCTGTGTATAAAGCATGCTTTTATGCTAAAAAGGTCCTAAGTGTGAATAGATTCAGGGCATCGAATGGAACAAATGATTGCACGAAGATTGCAATGCTATTCATTCGCACTGAGTGAAATGGTGTGTAGACTATCATTCGAACCTATACTGCTTTATTTTCAGCAAGCTAATTATGAAATAATTTAATTTTTCTTTTGTTTTTCTATAGTTATTGTTACTTTATATTTAATTTTGTAATGTTTGCTTTATTTTTTTATTTACTGTGATGCTGTTGCATCTTACTCCATGACTGGTGGCACCTTCCCCCATATATGGAAGAAGATTCACAGTTAAATGAATTTTTTAACATTAAATTTCTTATTCATTTTAATACTAAGAAGAGAATTTGTATCCATAACCAATTAAATATTGAAAAACAAAACGTATTTTTTTCATGGTCTTATCATTTCGGTTTTCAATGTACTAATCGAAAAATCCTTAAATGTTGCAACTTTCCCCGATTTACCTTATCTGTTTGTAAATATCATATTGAAGAACCTGGCTTTCAAAACCAGGGAATTTTTACTCTCTGACTCTATATGGATTCTTTAATTTTTTGAAGTTTTTTAACTTCCATTTTAGTGTCTTGGGAATTTGTTACAGTTAGATCAAGTCCTAGTAACTAGTCCGTAGGGTTTTTTTGCGGTAAATATGAGACAAATATCAGTAGGGAAACAGTTCCAAAGCAGCAATTAACTCGCCCCATTTTTTAATACGAAAGAATTCCTTTTTGAGCCATACATTTTTCAGTTGCCAAGAGGGGGAAGGTTAATAATCACCAAATAAGAAGTATATATTTCATCTTAAATCTAATCGTCTGCTGACAAAAATTAGAATCAAACCAATTCCACTGAAAAAATAAAACAGGAAACATTAGATTATTTTATATAACTGACAATAAGTCTTCATTATATAAAATAATTCATCTCACTGTTGAATGTAATGATTTGTTATAGAATAATTCAATCCTGCGAGATAGCCAAACGATAAGAGTCCATCAGAAAAGGAAATGGAAAGTAGATGATATATATATATAGTATTAAGATTTATAGATAGCTTAATTTGAGTACTCGCTCGTGCCAAAAGATTTATTGATAATAGGAAAGTCTAACCAATGTTAGATGGAGAACAAAGATGTTTTATAAAGTAATTTTGATATTTATCAATTCGGATATTTATCAATTTAACTTTAAATATTTCAAAAATCAAGCCCATAAATGAAATAGCTATGTTTTAAGTTCACAGATGCTGTATTTTTTAAAAGTATAATGTTTTAAAAAAAAGTTATGCAAAATTTAAGTAGGTAACGTGCAGATAAAGGAGTGTTCAGTAGATAATTCGCAAAATTTTCCGTATATTAACGGGAATCATCCTAGTTAGTCATATATTTTGATAACCTTATCTAACTAATCTACAGATTAACTGATTCCTGCACTTAAGATTGAGACGGCTCATTGACTTAAACGATATATGCAGCAATTATTGTTTGGTTTTTCTTATAATAAACTTTGCCTTACCGAACAAATTGCGTGGATTTAAATTTTAAACACATTAAAAACTGTTAAATTCTTAAAAATGCCTCTTTCTTAAGTAAATTATCAAACGAACTCACCCACACATTAATAAATACTTCAAAAACTTGAACTACGGAAGAGGGCATTCCTTAAAATATTCCTGTGTATTAATTATTTATAGTTATTTTTTAATTTCAATAATTAAATTATGAAACATACAAACATTTTTAGCAAAATTATCAATTTAACTCTATTGAAATTTCAATTGATTTATTCTTCATCGATATTTAAATTTAAAAAAAATTTTTAAGGGATTTGCATTTTTTCTTCTTAAATACTTTCCTGTATTCGAGTATTTGAAAAAAAAATTGTATCCGAGTGTTATTTTTAACACTTCTACATTGACTGATTTGCTCATAATTTTTTCTTTTACGTAGGTTTATAGTCCTATTCAACTATAGCCCAGTATAGTTTCATACTATAATTTATTTAAATACACTACGTGACACTGAAAATACAACATCATAAGAAACTACCATAAAGAACAGCAACAAACAATAAGTGATGTTTATATCGAAATTATACCTGTAACGCAGCGTGAGAGCAATATAAGCTCAGCAGTTATGAAATCACCACGAACATTGATACACAAAGCCATTCGTCCAGGTACAGAGAGTGTGAGAGTAAGAATGGCATCTTGAACAATGACAATGTCTTCGGGATAGGAAAGGGGCGTTCAATCATGTCCTAGACATATACGGCAGTTGAGAAATCAGGAAAGAATGGTGGTAAAGGAAGCATATCTTCATCTTGGCTGATGCATGCAGCGTGTGGCTCACCATTATCCTGCTGGTGAAAGGCACTAGACATATCCCAAAAGAAGTCAAATATCACCATCTACTGCACTTTGTTCACGTATCACTGGGCATCAATAGTGCCCTGAGTACTAACCAGAGGTTACCTTGTATCTGACACAATAACATCCCAAGGTTATGATATTACGTTGTTCAAAAGTTGGGCATTCCATATACACTGGTGTGCAAAAATTAAGGACGAAGTCGAAAAATTAGCATATCAGCTGAACGAAGAGGCAGAGCGGACAGAAAGACCAATCAGGAGATTAAGTGAGGTGATGTACGGTAGCACATGCGCAGATATGCAGGTAGACGTAATGGGGGAGTGTCTGAGTAGTAAAGCATGTGTTGTCGGTGTAAGATTAGTATTTCTGGCAAAGAGATTGCACACCGTATAGCAGTTAAAATCACACCGAGTTGCTGCCTCAGCGAGAAATGGCGAATAATCAATCTGTTAGACGACATCTGGATGCTTTTATCCGAGGTCGAATCATTGGGAAGTTGGAGGAAGGTCGCAGTGTGACAAGTGTAGCTGCAGAGTTCGGAATTGCTCACAGCATCGTTTCACGACTTTGGAGACAATTTCAAACTACAGGAACAGCTATCCGGGGGTTCAGTCGTGGTCGTCCACGAGGAACCACACCCGCAGATGACTGGTATATTGCCTTACAGGCCAGAAGAAACAGGCGGCAGACAGCGGGAGAAATCGCTAGACACACGACACAGGCGACTGGTCGACCGATATCGCGTTTTACCGTGGCCAGAAGACTGCACGGTGGTGGTTTGTTTGCACGACGCTCTGTACGGTGTGTACCTCTAACGCCTGCCCATCGGAGAAGGCGTTCTCTGTGGTGCCGGGAATACCGGAATTGGAGAGACAATGAATGAGGACGAGTACTCTTTACAGATGAGAGCAGATTCAGTCTGAGTAGCGATTCTCATCGCATACTCATCTGGAGAGAGCGGGGAAGCCGCAATCATCCCTCGAACATCATTGAAAGGGACAGGTATGGAGGTGGCGGTGTTCTCGTTTTGGGAGGCATCATATTTGGTAGTCGTACAGACCTTCACATCTTCGACGCAGGTTCAGTCAACGGGACCCGTTATTGTAACGAGATTCTTCTTCCATATGTGCGTCTTTTTAGAGGCGCTATGGGTCCGCAGTTCCTTTTCATGGACGACAATGCACCATGTCATCGCACAGTAGCTGCCGAACAGCTCTTAGAGAGTGAGGATATTGAACGTATGGATTGGCCGGCACGATCTCCGGATCTCAATCCCATCGAGCATGTATGGGATTTTCTAGGCAGACGCTTGGCAGCTCGTACCTTACCACCAGTAACGATTCCGGAACTTCGATTGGCGCTGCAAGACGAATGGGCAGCAATGCCTCAACAACTCATTGACACCCTCATTCTCAGCATGGGCAGACGCTGTGAAACCTGCCTAGCAGTCAGAGGAGACCATATCCCCTACTAAAGACCGGATATTTCTTGTTGGACACCCATCACAGGGATGTTTCGGCCTTCAGTCGCATTGCGCTCCATGCTACTTTTCAATAAAGCTTCTTTTTATCCCTCTGATTTCTCTTTTAGTAAGTGTTGCTTACATTACTCATGTCCTTACGTATTGGGGATCTTACGGTATTAAATGTGTTGATTTGGAATGCTTTTGTACAAAGTTATATTGAAAAAACCGTCTCGTCCTTAATTTTTGCACACCAGTGCATACGACCGTATTGAATCTGCCATCCCGTCGGAGCCCTACTCGTACTCAGTGACAACCAGAACAGAATCATGACTTGACTTATAATACGAATTTGTGTCACTTGGTCGACTATGTCACTCTTGCCCAGCATAACTGTTTTCTGTGCTGTGGAATAAGTGACAGTCTTCTTGGCATACACCGTGTGTGGAAACCATTAGCAGCTAATCGACTGGTATTAGTCCTGATCCATATGGAAATACCAAGGGTTTCTTTCACATAATGCATAATGGCTCACAGGGCCATCACTGTTTGTCAGTGAACGTGAACCGAGCGCACGGGTGTCCCTCTGTCTGCACCAGCAACCTTCATACTTGTAACAATTCCTTGTTGCGACCCTATCTTTGCTATAGCCAGTGCACCGTGTGGAAGTATCGGATTCGACGTACTTTGAGATTTGATGCATTCGCCAAATTGTCTTCTGTTCCTCTCGTAAAATCGTCCATATTCTTGAACTGCTTCCATAAGCAGAAATCTGACATACTCTGCTGTTACACGTGTCCTCTGAGACAATAAAATTGTTTCATAAATATTTCCTCGGCAGATATAATGGCATGGATAATGTATATTCTGCAAATGCCTTCTTTTAATTCCTACTCAAAGAGTGCCGGACAATTTCTCGTTTCACATAATTTGCTGCAATCGGTGAGGTTTTGCTTCCTCAGATAATAAGTTCACTTTTTTCACTTCTGTTTACAAGTTTATATTATTACTTATTGTTTTTTTTTAATCATGATATACTAGTATTTGTATTTTGGCTTGACAAAACTAAATATTATTTTTAAAAAGTTAACAATTTTAGAAAAAAATGTAAAAAAAACTTGACTCGTGCGTAATTTAATTTTGTATTACGTAAGTTTTGTATTGCGTTTTGTATTTGTATTAATTTTGTAAGGATTTAACATTATATATACATCAAAATAAATAAATTATATTATTAAACAATTTTTTCACCTTTCCTAATTTTTTTTTTACCATTAAAGAGAAATTTAAAGGAAAAATCTATAATATACAAGTTTTCTTTGTTCGTTCAATCTCTTATATTTTTTCTTTCGGTAAATATATTTGATATTCTTAAACGAATTCTGTAAGCAATTTTTATAGTTTTCTATGCGAGTTCATGAAAAAACAATGCATTTATGAAAAAAACAATGTAATACTAGGAATTAACTGTCATATTCAACTAAAAAAGTAAACGCGTTTCCTATAGCTGTGAAAGGTCTGGAGGCGATGAAAAGAAATTGTTGCTGCTTTTGTATGTATGTATTAACGCATCTAATTAGCTTTCAAAAAATATTCTGAAAACTCTAGACTTATCTAGAGTAGGAAATAATTACAACAAAATGTTTTTATCTAAATTTATTTTTATTCATCAAAATAATAAATGAATAAAATATCACAAAAGTTATAAAATTTACAGTTGCAAAAATCTCATTCAATGCAGTACAATTTGTGAGAAATAATATCATTATAGGCATGTTTAGTTTCAAATAATACATATAAAACATTTCAGGTAATTTATATAATATTTTAAGTATACATATAAGAAAGAAAAAATAACATCGCCATTCATTCCAACAGTTATAATATTATAGATAAAAACTTTTGTGTTTCTTAATTATTATCTGTAATAATCAAAAATAATTATTATAAAAAAAATATAAAATATATTTTACAGTACAGAGAGTTAAGTTTAACAGAAAAAAAATTATATTCATCTATCTATAGTTTAAAAAGAATTTAAGCAAAATAACTTAAGAGAGTGTATAATAAAACACACACACATTCATTATTTCTTAACAAAATAACTTTTTCTTGCTCTCACACTTTTTTCTCTCATCCAATGGATACTTTTGATTTTACTTGATCTCATTTGCACATTTTTAGTTTTAGGTACATTTTAAAGAACGAATACTTAAAAAAAAATGTATTAGGCAAATGGCTCATTCGGCAATGAAGAAACAGTATAATAAAAAATATATTGTTTAATCTCAGAAACAAACACAACCAGACATGTGTGTGTGTATCCTTGAGCACTCTATTAACTGTTCTACGTATATTCCTTGAAATATATTGAGACAATTATAGGTACAGACATTGGAAGTTTCAGTTATTATCTTAAAGCTCTGTTGCCGGGTTTGTGCTGTCTTTTTTCACTTTATTGCTGGCCCTATGAAAAGAAAAAAAGTTCAATAAAGTAATCTTCAAACGGTACAAAAAAAGAAGGCTGTCAGTTTGTAAAAAATAATGTATATTATGTATTTTCACAGTTTAATGACAATATATTACTAAAGCGAAGCAAAAGACTTAATTCTAATTATTAGGTGGATTATTCAAAAGGATTTTGAATTATTCGGACTAGATTTCTATTTAGCATTTTACAATGCTCTTCGTATGTGAATTTGGCATAAAGAAAAAACAGAAAATCTTTTGAAAAAAATTCTTTCTTAAGAAAAATTTCAAATTTGATAGATTTTAGAATATTCTAGTTTGAGCTCGATGTGTACAGAAATTTGAAATACTTTAATTAGTCAAAAAGAATTAGTTTCACTTAACTTAAAAATATGAAAGTCTAAACATACATTTTAAACACACTAGGAGGGGGTACCCCCTTTGTCCACCAAAATGTGGACCAAACCCCATTATGCAAATTAGACAATTGTTGATAATTATTGCTTAAATTGTAAAACCGTAATTTACATGTATTATGCAGTTCTAAAGTTTTCGCAGACAAGAATAAATGTATTTTGAAAAATATCCTGGTGCCGTCTGTTGCAACTAATCTTAACTACGCCGACAATTTATTACAGTTTCACGAAAGAATATTTTATAGAGAGAGAGAGTTAGAAAATAATTACGTGTACACAGAATTATTTTATAGGATAATAATACTCTGATAAGTTTCTTCTTGATGGCTGTGTTCACAGTGTATTGAGGAATAGGATAAAAAATGGAAGTTGCAATCATATATCGTTTTGTAATTTAATAAATAACTATTTTTTCTTCTTTAAAGCAAAACAGATATTTAGTTTTGTATATGGAATTTTAAAAAAAACGAAACATCAAACTTATTATGCACAGGGGAAAATATATTGATTCAGAGAAAATAACTTAGTTGGGAATGGGGCACATGACGGCACAATGCCTAAAATGGGAAGAATCGCGTGATCCATGGCCCGGAGTAGTGAGAGATTAAGTGGTGGGGTATGGTAAACGTTTAGCAATCGGTGAAAAGGTATAGTTCGTCAGCGAAAGTAAAAGGTTGAAATAATTTTTGTGTTTTACTTGAAAATGTGTGAATCGTCTTAATAAAATGCGTGTGGTTTATAGCAGTGCTTTCAACTTTGTATCCCCGCGAACCGGTCAACGTTTAAAATTTTACCGCGACTCACTGAGGGAGAGGGTGGATGTTAATTGTTTATATTTAACATTGTTTTGATTTAATCATTTTAATTTATTATTTTTTTACATGCCTTCAGAATAAAATACAGTTCAATCAAAAATGTATACAAAGGTATTTAACATGGAATATAAAGTGATTTCCATAAAAAGGCGCACAAGCTCGAGAAAAATACACCACAGTAGATAGAAGGAAAATGTTCCTTGAGTAGCCCGGTACTGTTTGATCCAGGTACCGGTCAGTGGCCCGGGGGATGGGGACCACTGGTTTATAGAACTGATTCGTTATTCATCTTCTAACAATCCCTAGACTCTTGTGCAAATAGGAGATGTATTCAATCATAAATATCTGGAAATCGTTCTGGAATAAATGAGAAATGCAGGGGAAAAAAGTATGCTGAAAGAGTTTCTCATAGAACTTCAGAGTGTATCGGTAAAACGATTACAAACTTTCATAACATCAGAACATATATATTGAATGATACAAATCTGGAAATCATTCTGGAATAAATGAGAAATGCAGGAAAAAAAGAGTATGCTGAAAGAGTTTGTCATAGAACTTCAGAGTTGTATCGGTGAAAAGGTTACAAACTTTCAGAACATATATACACTTATAGGATGGAAAATCACATAGGAATGCATGGTTGGAAACGCTTTCCTGGCACGGTAGTGACAACACAAAGAAGAAAAAAAGACCGGACAAGAATAAGAGGAGAAAGCGTGTTTTTTATTCTTAGAGCAGCTAAAGTGCTGGGAAGTCTTTGGTTGATGTACGCGGTAGAAAGCACTAAGTAAACTGGATCATCAAAAGACGGTGATGGTGACTACTCAAATGTGGTTTTGGCTGTCACGCTCGCTAAAAAGCTTAATTTTGCCTGCCGATTAAGTGATAGTAGGATGGAATGTTACACGAAAGATGAGCTCACTTATATGCCTCTGATTGCAATGAGCGAGTAGCACAGCGGTCGTATGTTCCATTGTCACCTCAGGAGGCAAACTCCCAGCCAAGCCATCTTTGCACGCATGAACCAAAGATTGCCGGAAAGAACATGTTTCATCGTGGACACACAAGAAAGTCAGCGAAAAATAAGAACGTCAAACAACGAGAAGACTCTGCTGGATCTGGTAAAGAACAATCCTGTTACCAGTACACGGGCTATTCATGTCGGTATTTCCCATACGACCAGCTGACAGATCCTGCATATTATCGATGTGCACCCTTATGGTCCCTTTAATGTTCTTTTTTTATTTTTAATTGTACTAAGGATAATAAACATTTCTTCTCCTCTTATTCGTGTCCCGTCTGTCTTGTGTTTTTCGTCAAAACACCCAGTCTATCTGTTTTCACCTGAAGCCTGAAAGTTTGTAACCGTTGTAGTGATACACCCTGTATACATCTCTTTTGGAATTGCGTGCTCATGTTTCATGTTGAAACATGCCTCCAATGGTAATGAAGGTAATTCTAAGACAACACACCGAGTAGTCAATATATAATAATATGTAGTGTAAAAATGAGCTATTTTTATGGGTATAAAGAGGTTACATTCATAACAAGTGTCTGAGATTGCGATAAATAACTGTGGATTGAAGAACACACATGAACTAATTTTTATGATTATAAACATTGTGATTAAAATACAATAGTACACAAATGAAGCAGTCTAGGGAATTGAGAATTGCTCAAAATGATATATCTAAGCCACGACAATCTTGTTATGAGTTATAATTATAACACTTTAGAAGTGAACAGTATTCATGGGTATCTCTAATTCGAGGCATTCCTATTTAATTCGGAGGTATTGGATTTAAATATGGAGTAAAATCCACAGTATGAGATAAATATCACATAAATGAGTAACGTTCAAAGTTATCTAAGTTTTTCCATTTATATGAGAACATTCCAATTGCTGATGTTTGAAAGTTTGGACCATTTCGCTAAAACTTTTGCTTTTTGTTTAAGAATATCAAAATTGTGTTCTCCATAGAAAAAATTGGCCCGTTTAATGTATTTTATCATATTTACTCAGATTCCATTAACCAGAGATCATAATCAACCATGTACCTCCGTCACACATGCTGATACAGACACTTTGGCATAATCAGGACTTTTACCACATTTCTTAAGAAACCACTCATAACAGGCTTCAATCTCCCAAGAATCATAACATCTACAATCACATAACTAAGAACTTATCATTACAATGTCGTTAAAATCCCTTCTCATGAAATGAGATCTTATATATAGTGTAAAAATTGGCTGGAAATCCAACCACTCACACTAAAACATATTTCGAGTACTAAAATCTGCAAACGGCAATAAAAATGAGGTATATTTTGTGTGCAAAAATTTAAGAGTTTATTACTTGCCACGATATTTTGGAAAACAGGGAACAAAACATTGTGAGGCATTGCAAGTTGTACAACCATATCTTGTTTTCATTTTCGTATCTTAGTGGAGCACAATTTGCAACGTCTAGTAGTACATGTTTCACGTAAAGTTGGCATATGTGCCAAAATATTGGCCATTCGAGGGCGCTTCTGTGTGCACCTCAGTATCTAAAATGAATATTTTGTTAGTGTGTAAGTTGATTTGCAGAATGAAAGCGATATAACGGCAAATTCGTGTCTCATTAAAAAATACAATAATCAAATGTGTCGTCGACGAGTATTGCGGATTGTTTAACTGATTCATTCGGATGTACACTCCTTTGCTTCGATAGTTAGGAACATAAGCTTCGTTTATTTTGGACAGCTTTAGCTTAGAATGGTTCTTGCTGCTCAGAAAATGTACAGGTCGTCCATTGTGGTTACGACTTGAAAAACCAGAAATCGGTTGTTGTGCTAACCAAAGTGTTTGCGGCATAAATCATAGTTGGGAAAATAGCTTCCATCGACATTTAAATTGAATGTAATTGGTGTGATAAGTAAAGTTACCATAGTCTTATAAAGGGTATAGTCATTTTTGGTACTTTGAATAGCATGAAAGTAGAATGCGACCAGCTTCTAATATGTGAATATAATACAGTATTTTTTCTCTAAAATTAAAAAAGAGGAAAATTTCAAGTGAAATAATGTTACTTACTCTCCCAGATCCTCTCCTTCTTGTAGAGTATCAGGTAGGTCCAAATCTCGAGTCTCGGGAAGTTTTAAGGCCAAAAGGCCGCTGGTCAGAGCCAGAAACGTATACAGAGCATTTGGAACCGCAGCATGCGTCGCTTTACCCTGTTAAAATGAAAAATAATTAATTCAATAAATAAGATGTAGTATCTACTAAAGGCAGAGTATTTGATAAGTGCTCACTTAAAACTGTTCAAACAAAAATATATTTTTTAACAAGAAATGAATTTCTAAATGTAACATACTATCTTATGCTCATTATGGACATTTTAGTCTATAATACATTCTTTATGCATCGAAATTGCCGAAAATTGAAATATAAACTCCTGTTACGTTGTAAGTTGGTGTCTGGATGATTATTCATTATTCTTTTCACTTTGTCCTAGCTTCAATATGTTATGGATTAAACTAAGTGTTCTGAAGCCTTTCTTTGAAATGCTCACATTTATGCATGCTTACTTCAAATACGACTCATAACATTCCACAATTTTTTTAAACAAAAATGTCTCTTTTCTGTTTTCAAAAGATCAAATAATTTTCTTAATAAAAAAATTTTTATATACCATTTTTTTATAACCATTCTCATGCATTGTCATCCACTTCTGAGCCTAGTCCAAATTTCAAGTCTCTAGATCACCGGGAAGTTAGTTTAAAATAAATTACAAAATTCCACCCGGACAGACAGAAAAGAAAGTGAGTTAATAAAAACATGGTAACCTGGGGACACCTCTTTGACCCCAGAGCTACGAAATTGAATGCGTAGACACAACTCGACCAGTGCTATATCGACAGATGGTCTTTGTTCGTGTAAATTCGTCTATGTGCCGGAGTTACGGGGCCCTTTGTCGAAATCGGGACCCACCTCTTCGGGGGCCCAGGTTTGAGACTAGAACTTCTTTTTTTACATTTTCATGCATTGTCATCGACTTCTGAGCTATGGTCCAAATTTCAAGTCTCTAGCTTATCAGGAAACTAGATCAAAATCAATCACAAAATTCCACCAGGACAGACAAGAAAGCGAATTAATAAAAACATAGTAAAAAATGATGCATCTTCCAGGTAAATCAGATTTGAAAAATGTTAAGTGAGCTTTTAATAACATTGCCCTATAAAGCAGCACAGGGGCTATTGGCGACGAACTTCGTAATTTGAACCATTCTCAATTTGACACTTGAGTTGGTGTCTCTGCATTCTCACAATATGCCAATATAAAGACTTAGAGTAACGACAGATTTAACGTGCATCTGCTCCTCTACCCCGAAGGGTCTTCAGTGGCACTAAGCTCCAACTCATGATCACGAGTCTGCCGCACCTTCAATACTATGTGATATTATTTGAATAAAAGTTCGATTACTATTCGAAAAAGTTGGTTGGTTTTATTAAATCTCTTACAGCTTCTTTTTCTCTCTCTAAATAAAGGTTTTCGTGATGCTGTAATAAATGTATTTACACATAAGGAAGAATCAGTTCGTAAAATTAGAATTTTATCGAAGAGGAGTGTCAGGAACGATTTGCCCAGGGGTTCCCTCAAACCCTCCAGAATTTTCTCAAAAAATACTCTTACGTCATAGATCGTGATGTTATAGATTTCTCCAGTAGTTTTCAGAAGCATTCATTAGGTCGCTAAGTTGCCAAATTTGATCGCCAAAAATGATGCCATTTTAGCTGTATCACCAGTATTGAAATAGGGGGGAGGAGTGAGAGCAGAAGCAAATGTGTTTTATAACAGACTGCTGAAAAATGGAAAGCACGAGATAAAAGAATTAGAAACTCTAAGTGAACTTTTGTTTGAAGATGTTGTCGAAGAAATATATCCTGATGGTATAAGAATGGGACAAATGAGTAATAAAGCAATATTGGCTGCTTGAAATGACGATGTGAAACAAATATGCAATGAAGTAGAAATATGTTTTCCCTGCGTACAATATATTGTAAATAATAGAGCTATATAATACATGTAAATTACAATTTTACATTTTGAGCAATGAGTACGAACCGTTGTATAAATTGTACAATGGGGAAGGTTCACCGTCAAGCGCGGACAGGGGTTTCCCCCAGCCCCCTAGTCTTTTTAAAGACTGATATTTTTTTTTTGTTTAAAGTTATTTTTAAAAGATATTTTTCCTTCTCACATCTATAGTTTCAGTTCAAGTAGAATTTAGCGAATCGAGTTGTAAAGTAAACTAGTGTTATACGACTTGCGAATTTTTAAGGAACTGAGTGAAAACACATCTTAATATTAACAATTTTAATGTTTAAGTGAAAATTATCATGAAGTTTTTAAAATTTCAAAACAACAAACACATGTTCAATTAAAAATTGATCTGGTTGAAATTTTTTAACCTTATTTGAGATCACTAGTATAGTAAGTTTTAACGAAATGTATTGCATTTTAACCAACCGATGTTTGCAGATGCGGAGGATGCTATCCACACCTAGTGTAAAGGAAGGACGTTTTTCAGAAGAACCCGACTACAAATGAAGTAATTTCAGAGATTTAAATAATTAAGAGCACTTAATTCGACCTCTGTTCATTCTTTCGTCCCCTTTAATAAGTGACCGTCCTACACATGTATGAAAACTAGTGTCACCTATTGTACGGAAGAAATGTCAAGGACGATATTCTCAATATCAAAGTGACATGTCGATTTATAAATCCTTCCAAAAATTCGCGATGTACGCCGAGAAGAGGCTATCCATCCGGACAGACTTTTGTTCCAAGAAGTTTTTGTTGACGAATCAATGCTAGTTGGTGTGAAAACAGAGGTTAGACAGAAGTGTAGATCCGAGTTCCTGCCAATAAGAAACGACAGGGGGCGTAGGAGAGGCCCACCCAGTGAGAAATAACGAAGGTGACTGTTCAAAAGATGACTAGGAAGCTTGGGCAAAACCAGGAATAGAAAACTTGGGATAGGCTGCTAGGCAGCGGAAAGACGAGTGACTGAAGACCCGTGAAAACGAGCACAATGGCCGACGAAAAGAGTACTTGATAGTAATTTACATTACGATATTCAGTTGAAGACCCATAAGCACGAGCCCAACAGTCGACGATACCCAGTATATGATGTGCAAAAGGACATATCTTATAAATCCAATAAAACGGGTTAACTTTTTGTAAATAAGAGCTAATTTTCTTACTAAATCTATACGATTACTCTCGCTATTCACGAATTAAGTAAATTGGGGTCAGGACATTGCAGGATACTCACCAAATCCCGAACAAAAGGCGCCAGAATGGAGGCAATGCGAGCTCCCATCGAACAAGATCCTAAAGTGACATTACGTACTTCAGTAGGGAAGACTTCGGTCATGTAGAGGTATAATAATCCAAACGATCCCGTTATACAGAATTTGCCCACCATCGCCAACGTTGTGCTGAGCCATGTCAGATCTGAAATAAAAACATACGCTAATAAGTACTGAAAAGCAAAACCTTTCTAATCTTTGAATGAATGTTACAATTGAAGCTCGAAAGCCGTTAAACCCTTAAGAAATTCATTTTCTTGCCCAACATTTCACAAAAAAGAGCACATATTTTATTGCATATAACTAAGCATAGTACTTATGACAGAATCCGAAAACAGAAGAATTTTATTTTAACTTTTAAAGATTTCGCACATTTTTTTTTTTGTTCTATAAATGTAGAACAAACCTAAATGTTTGTTTTTTATAAGGAGCTCTGCATGCTATGAAGAATGTTTCATATATCTTAAAAGAATTTCTCTCATATTTACAGGAAAATGTCATGTTCGTATCTCTTTTTCAAGCAGTTGAGGGTTTTGTGTGGGATATATATATGCGTACGCAATTTGAAGCTTGGTGTACTGTTCGGTCTTACATTACAATGGGGCAGAGATAATTTAGGCTTTTTTGAAGTATCTTTCCATTTTCATTTCTTCTCAAGTAACTCCTTACCAAACTTTGTTCTTTATGAAATATTTTTTAAATCAAATTTTTGCCCTCAATGAAAAATGTTGCCTTCATCACAAAGAAAATCTCGGCTGAGTAGTATTTCAATACCATAGACAAACTGCATATCTAATACACTTACACCAATAATCTAACTATAAGAATTAAAAAATATGTGCAAATCACAAAGATAGAAAGAAGAAAATATTAGCGCCCGTGCAGCGTATGGGCAAACCGGTTGTGACCATCTATCAGTAGCCTGTACGGAGTACGTGGAAACTAATTAGGGAGTTAACTTGCAGATTACCTAGATAATCAGCAGATTAACGTTAAAGTGTGAAATAGAGTGCTTTCCACTCTTTAACTAGGTAATCTGCACATTAGTAGTTTCTATTAAGTGAAAATTCAAAAGTTTGTTTCTTAATTTTTTTTCTTTGTCAGGAATTTTGATTGAACTTTGACTCATCCCAGAATAATTTATCAGAGTGGCAGAGAGACAGTAAATATATTCGACATAAGATTTCTTGAATTGAATACTGTATCGATGACCAGTAACTTCTTGAAACAAATTAAATGTTAAAAGTTCAATATTACAGATTATATCTGCACATACTGATATAGCAATCGCAACAATGACAAAAAAAACATGGTTCATTAAAGTGCACGGCCGTCTACGCCATAGATCGCCGATTCCTATTAGTTCGAAGAGCCAAATGACAGCTATATTTCATTACTAATTCAAAGTTTCCTCAATTTTCAGATTGCTCTAATAAGTAAACATAATTTTATCATACGTTTTGGAAATCCATTTCCTTAATTGCAGTAATACTTTAAGCCGTTTGAGTTTTTGTATCGTAGTTTTACTATTGATTGAGGATTAATTCTATCAACTAATGTGTTGATTGCTCAATTGTATTAACTTGATTATTTAGATATCAAAGAATAAATAAGTATTTAATTTTAAGTGTGTGTACAAAAACGTTGTGCGTGCTCTTGGGCGCTCTCAGATTTATTCTTGAACTTTTTCAGATTTACTTTCGGAACTAATTAGTCTCGCTTTCGGACCAGCACGCTACCTAGGTAACGAGACGTCGATCTGAACTGCATCCTGTCGTCTTGAATACAGAAACGTAGCCTTCACGTTAGGTATCAGTACTATAATAACCTCTGCTCACCACGATACCTCGGTGAGACTGAGAAATCTATTAGAGCATACAAAATAGGAATACAAATAGTAAATCGTTTGACAAATTAGGGAAAATTAATCAGGCTACCATTTTTTGGCAGAAAACTGGGATCAAAGCAGCGATCTACCAATAATCCCATAGCTAGGTTCTCTAAGTGTGATATACGTGTAAAAAAAGCTTGAAAAAAACTCCGCAGTAAGAAAAATAGTATAATCATGTTGACCTCCTTATTGCGTACTTACAAGCTAACTTTATAAACGAAAATACGTGAGATTTATAAATTATTTATATTAGGCTAGGAAAAAATAAAAGCTACTTCTTCATTTTCCATTCATTAACAATTTGCAATCGGCTGAAAGGAAAGATTACTTATTCTTTTGAAGGCAGTACGAGTTCTACACAGGAATGAGAGCGAAAGATTGTGTTAAAGAAGGAGTGACTAACCATTGGCATGCGTGCCAGATAGTGGTCCGGCTGAGTTGTAATAGTGGCATGCGAAGATATTGAAAAAATTTTAAAATCGAATACATGCCAATTTTTTACAGTTTTTTTTAATGTGATTATCTTAGACAAGAAGAAAACCCATGAAAATTTATTTTAAATACACTTAATTGAGTTACAATAGAAAAATATAACGATGAAAATACTTCTTCATTATTGTGTGGGCTGGCTTTCCGAAGGAAATGCGCTCGTGAGATTTTATAATTTGAAGGAGTGCTCCTTAAAATATCTAGAAGAAAACAGTGAACTATACCCAGAGAGTGTTTGCTGCTCAAAAATGGAGATTGGCTTTGAGATTAAGCTTTTCTTACCGATACTAAGGGACAGTTAAATAATTTATATTCGAGATTTTAAGGTAAAGATAGCACTTTTCCGGACTAATTGATTATATATTTTCTTTTGTGAAAACATTTTTGCTTTATTTTGGTGTCAATTTCGGGGGCAAAAGATTATAACACAATTCACATTAATGCAGAAACTATCCAAAAAAATTAACAATGCTCCAGAAATGATAGATTTAAAAATTTTATATCCACTTTGTAAAATTCATTCAGTTCTAAGTTTGATGATTTTCAAGATGATAAAAATTCTGATTTTTTCATTCATCCTGTTTCATACTTTCTTTGCAAAAAGTTAATTGTATCCCACCAGAAATCCAATCTGGAATTATTGCCCTACAACAACATACTACCCTAGAAAGCAAATGTAAGGAACTTTTTTCAATTGCAAGGGATTTAAATAATTTGTACCCTTAATTTGTACCCAAGGGATTTAAATAATTTGTACAATTTAAATAATTTGTACCAACAAGCCATTAGCCAATTTAACACGATTTGGTTGCCAGATATTGTTATAGATTTGGATCAACATGTTAGTGAACAAATGTTTTCTATTTGAACATAATAAAATTAAAATAGCTCTCAAAATTAACTGATACACACTTAAAAATAAGCTAATTTTAGTTAGCACCTTCGAGGGCTAATCTTAATTAGGTAATTTAGTAAAAATATTTGTGTATGTGCTTATGACCACTCGATAGGAGTGAAAACTTCTAATTTTTTCAGGGTAAGCGAATCCAATTGTTCGGATGTACTACATTTTCTTTTACGACATTTTCGCATACGGGTGTTAAGTAGTTCCCTTTTTCGTAGCCATTCATGGGTGAATTTGCTAATTTCCTTCATGTTCTGTAAAGAACAATGTTTAAATAATTATGTATTCTTATATATTTATATGAGTATATACGATTTAAATGTTGAGTTGTCTAATTATTTAAAAATATTTAAATGTAAATATTACTTATGTAGTGTTTATATTTATACAATATACAAGGTTTGACACAAAATAAACGAGATTAAGGTATCTGTACACCTTCGAAGAAAATTTTTTGAAAAACTGTAATATTTGCTATTAAAATATTTTTTACTGATGAAACATAACTTAAAACTATGAAAAATACATTTAATATTTTACTTATAGCACAAAAAAAATTTTCGAGAGAAAAACATAGTGAAAATTGTAATTAAATTCATTGTTAGAATAACGCACATAACTCAAATGAAAAAAAAAACTATCACTTTTCTGTAAAATTGATGTTGATCATCATAAAATTTTTTTAGGGCTGGTACTATTTTCTTAATGATAATCAAATTATTACAATTTTTATCAAGGTTCAAGTAAAAGAACATGGAAAATCACTAAAAAATTATTACGAGACATGATATACACCTTAGTTACTAAAAATATATCAACTCTATAATCATGGAAATGGTAGGGGTTCTTTAAATCTATAAAATAAATGTACTTTTAAAATTTCAACTAATTTGGTTCACAACTTTTTCTGATATTTACGTTGTCAGATGCCAATACGTTAAAAAAATGCATTTTGAGATAAATCAGAAATAAACTTTAAACTGCAATTTTTAATATTAAACACAATTAGATATACTTAAAATGCCCCTGATTTATTAAAAACACCCTCTTTACTCTCTAAAACATTGATTTTTTTTCCTGGTTGCTTTTAAAACTTTTCTATGCTGCTTTACATTTGGTGTCTAATGACGTTCTGCATCGTTAATTCTATTAACGTCAAGATGTTTGTACGATTTTAAAGTAAAATAACCAGGAGTTATATTAAGTTTTTTTAAAATGTCAACACAACCCTTGTACCCATCATTAAACTGTATAATAGCATCCAATGCACCAGATTTTAAAGTTTTGAGGCACACAAAAACTTCTTTCGGTACTCTCTGCCATATAATGCCATTAAAACACTCATTTGAGTTTTGCGTTTTGCCATGCAGACATTTAGTTAGTAGTTCTTTGGTACATAATTCTAAATATGTAGGCTTAATCCTGTTTAACACTTCATTAGATAAACCTTTATATTTTTCTTTTGGCTTTTGGCCACAAGATAGTGCTCGCTGGTAGTAGCACCAACTATGTATTTCGATGGAACACTGTCCATGCATGGGTTTCTTGGCACTTGATGAGCAATGAAACAGGGCCGCAATAACATTTTGTTGAAGAACGGAGAGGTTTCCAACATTGCTATGAACAGCAATCCCATAATATTTTTGCAATCGGTCAATAAAAAAGTCGGTGAGTTTGCCTTTACCAGGCAGATTTTTATTTTTCGACTTTAGTTTGCGCAATCTCGCACCTACTCTCTTTTGAACATGACCGAAGCATTCATATTTTGTGACACTATCTTTACCATAAGTATCTTTGACACTGATAAAGCCCTTAGAATCCCCGTCACCATAATATTGTGCATATTTAAGGCCTCGCTTCACAATAGAACGTTGGAAGATTCTAGTTGCACCAACAGCTTCCATTTTTAACGAAGAACCTTGAAAATTGCTATGCCATACGTGATCTGCTGCAAAAGTTTCCGATTCAATGCTTTTAGGCATTTTAGAAATCTTTCTGCAGATGGGGCAATATGACGACATTATTTCAATGTCCACTACTTTTCCAGTGTCAACTGACAAAGCTGCGACACACCCATTCATGGAAGTGTAACCCCTACGCTGCCGTGTTCCGTCCACTGAAACACCACATTTAACTATTTTATTTGTAGAAGGATGTAGCACTAAGAGTTCAGAATCTGCTTTTTGCATTGATAGTTCACTAACTTCTGAAATCACAGACAAGAGTTTGTTCTCATGATTAGTGTACGCAGTTTTACTGAGCCTGGGTAAATTTAACGTACCACATAATTTAAACCCAGCAGAAAAACCTTTACCAATTTGTCTCATACCATAAACAAATCTTGTATTTACTTCAGGACAGTTTAAAGTTTTCTTTGAACTAGAAAACCCTGAGTAAAAGTTACAATGTTTACACCTTATAACAAAATTTGAACACAAACCATATCTTGAATCCTCAGAAAGCAATAAGCCTTCTTCGAAACATCTTGGGCAACAAAGTTGTAAAAAAACATTTAAGAGGACATCAATATCTATAATTCTATTTCCAGTAAGTGTTTTATGCTCATACTCTGCCATTTCCTCATCAAAAACAGCAGGCATTTTGATCTTTGAAGAACTGGCGTTGGTGGATGTTGAGCTACAATTTTTGGAATCTTTATTAGTAGATCCATTACCACGAAATTTTCGTTTTCTCTTGGCACTAATTCTGAGTTTAGCATTACCCATTTTAAATGAAAAAAATTAAAATTTTCAGCAATAAAAAAAGATTTAACAGAAACTTAGAAAGTGCTGCGCAATCGTAAGCAAATGTAAACAAACAATAACACGCTCTCTTTTCCTGCCAGATTCTGGATAAAAATATTAGTAAAAACCTGTTGCCAGTTATATTTCTGAAGATTCTGAAAACTCAAATTCATATTTTAAAGTGTATAAATTTTCTACTATTGCATATTTAAGCAGTACTTTGTAAAATAAAAATGTAAACAAACATTTTTTTCAACTTCCGGAATGTAGACTAGTACTTCCGGTTTCAAAAAGTAGCTACCGAGTAAAATTAAAATCCCCATAACTTAAGTTCTAAATTAGATAGAAACAAAATTTAAGCACCATTTTAAAGAAAAAAGTTCAAATTTTAAAATAAAATCAAAATTCAAAAATCGAAAATTTTGGCGAAAATGACGTTTTGAAGGTGTATGGATACCTTAAGTGTGTAGCTTGAAAAAAATAGAGTTGGCAAAAACTGTTTTGTTGGCGTCATTCCACGCACCTTCTCTATCCATGCGGTAAGTTTCGCCTTGACCAATCATTCCAGTTGGGAGTACTGCGTCATTGAGTGAACATATGTAACTGCATTCTACCGAAAAAATGTTGAACTAGCTTCAAGTTCCTTGTGAAATTTAAGAAATCAGCCACGAAAGCCTTTCAAATGTTAACTGAGGCATATGGAGATGAAACTTTGTCTCGTACACATGTGTTTAAATGGCATAAGCGGTTTTCAGGGAGAATTGACAGCGTAGAAGACTATGATTTGCTGGGTGCTCAAAGTCAGTAATTACAGACTAAACATTGCCAAAATTCGTGATATGAGGGGGTTTTCACTCACATCAGTAGTAAAACTGTTAATCAACACTAGTACATTGAAATGCTAAAAAGACTTCGTGAAAAAATTAGGAATAAAGGGCCAGAATTTGGGAAATGTTGGATGGCTGTTGCACCAAGACAATGAACCCGCTCACACGACACTTCCTGTCAACCAGTTTTTGACCAGAAAAAAACATTACTGCGATGGGCCATCCTCCTTATTCACCTGATTTGGCCCCATGAGACTTTTTTTTATTTCCTACAGTTAAATATTGCTTAAAGAAGTCATATTTTACTTCACTGAAAGAGATTCAGGCAAAAACGGAAAATCTCCTAAAGGGCCTTCCAAAAACCTCGTTCTAGAACTGTTACCAGCAATGGCAGCATCGAATGCAGAAGTGTGGGAATACTGAAGAGAACTACTTGAATGTGAAGGAGACTGATTCTGTAAGTACGATGATTTATTGGTCCAGTCTCGTTTATGTTGAAAGTACTTATATCGTATATGTTGAAAGTACTTATTATCTCAACCATTCCAACGTTCAAGATAACTCGCCCCCCTGATTCCCCACGTGTCGTACGCGTTGAATTGGCAACCATTTGCTTCCTTTCATATAATGTCGCTAATGTCCTTGTGATAATCCGTAAGTACCGTTTATATAATTTATATAAGGCCAAAAAGGTTAGGTTAGGAAAACTTATGCCATGAAAATCCTTTACTTTTCTTAAAATCTATAAGCAATCAATACGAGAGGGTTCGTACTTTTTCACAATTAATGAATTTATTTTTTCGTAATATTTTTGTTGCCATCATTAATATAAACCAAATATTGGTAACTTTCTCGCCAATTAACTTCATTAAAATTTCAGACTTTTATTTTTTGGCACATTTTTGTGCTTAAAGCTCTTTCTTCTAAATAAAAAATATATCCTTTTCGTTACTTCTTATCTTCAATCTCCTACATAAGAATAATCTTTTTTTATCGCTTGCTCTTCTCTCGTTCACTTGCTGGAGTTGAGTGGAAATGAGCTGCATGAAAGTAATATTTAAATAAAGAAAATAAGATTTCATGAGAAAAAGTGTGCATGAAATTTTTACTATAAAAAAAAACATGCGCCTAAAAAGTTTTCAATTCAAAACTAAACGCGCGTTGCCGACCCAAGCACGATTTCCGACTGGAGCCGAATGACCGTAACGTACCCGAACCTGACGCTTCATTTAAGTTCACTCTTACGGCAAAACGTGCCTAAATAAAATATCACTTCAAAAACTACAAATTCAATAACCACATTAAGAAAGTGCTGATTGCTTGATAATTATTCGGAATTAAATATTTCAAGTCATTCATTTACCTAACCAAACTGATTGTGAACCTGTAAAAAGTTTATTAACTATAAAACCTAATTTTGTTCTTTTGTTTTAATTATAATATTATTTTTAAATTCTCACTATTTAGACATGCAAGAAAAAAAATATGCTAAATGCGCAAAGATTCCATAATAAGCCTCTGAGCAACATTTTTCACCTTTTCCTATTCATTGTTTGTTGGAAAAAATGAAAGTGGCACGCAAAACATTTTTCTTATCAGATAGTGGCACCCTTAGCATAGAGTTTGGCCACCCCTGTGTTAAAGGAAAGAATGACATCTGTAACAATAATTTTCAGGGGAATAATGCGAGTGGGGAGTTTGGTGAAGAAATGAACTCATTGAATGTTGTGTCTCAATCAAAGGACGCTCTAAAAAAAGAGTTTTAAGAATCTGAGCTGATAGGAGTGAATTACTTACTTGCAGGGACACACAAAATGGCGACAAAAGAGGCTCCTTCCACCAACATTAGAGAGACAAGGGTGGGCCGTCGTCCCCACCGCTTGATACTCCAAAAGACCAGAGCGTATGCAGGAAATTCTACGAGGCCAGAGATGAGGAAATTTAGGTATTTATCTCCAGCCAAGTCAGTGATATTGTAAGAAAATGCATAGTACAAAAAGCCACTGACCATCCTGTAAAAACATGAGGGATGTGAGATACGGAATGATTTGTTTTTGTATTGCTATCTCTAATGCCACCTGATCGACGAGTGTTAGATAAAGGCCACGAAATTCATCATGGCAAAGGGCTAGTCTTACGTATGTCGTTAGCCGTAGCTTTGACCACCATACCAGTGCTTGTAAGATTCGACTCGCCCTCCACCCCAGTTTTGAGGCAGAAAGTTTTTGGGGTTGCAAGGGGCTTCTTACCTCTCTTCTCCTTATTCCAACATCTTTAGAGGTTTGCGTCTTGACGAATATTTAAAGTGCTCACATTGTCGCACAGGAATTATCTGTTTACAAACATCCATCTCTTCTCCGAGATTCGAAGCTCATCATATAGGCATAATCATCAGAGTCACCTATACCGGATGGACGTTTTTGTAAAGATTTCTTTTATTTGACTGATTTTTACAACTGATTTTCATTTAGTAGGCAGTTTGTGTTTGATACGTATACTGCCTACATAAGTAGTTCTCTTAACAAATTAGGAAGTATCAAATAATTTCTGAGAGGGAAACATTTTGAGGCCTATGTGAAATAACTTCCTAAATTTGGCAGATTTTTCCAAGAAAACGAAAAACGACTAATTAAAGATTATATACCACTGTTGTGCCAAGTTAAAGAAGTTTACATCATTTTCATCATCTTTAACATACAATTTTTTTTTAATTTTTTAAATCACATAGTATTTTTGATGACGGAAAACAGAGTATTAAAACCTTTCTTATTTAAAGTATTTACAATCAAACCCATAATATTTTTCACCAATTGCAGCCAAACCAACAGATTGGAAGATAAATTGTTGCCGAATTTGAAATATATAACGGATTTATCGTTTTCTCTATATATCAAAAAAGTTTTTCATGATGCTGTAATAAAAAAAATTATGAGTACCCTCCCCCATCTTCCTGCGCTTTCTCGGAAAATCCGCTTACGTCATAGATCGTTATGTTAAGGATTTGTCCAGTAATTTCCAAAAGCATATATGTTCTCGCCAATTCGCCATAAATGGTCGCCAACATGGGTCACCAAGTTGTCAGATTTGGTCGTCAAAAATGTTACTAACTTTAGAACTACACAATGCTTGTAAATTTCAGTTTTTACAACTTCAGAAATGAATATGCACAATCGTGGTTGGTTTGCTATGAAGCGGTCAAGAGGTACCCCCTCCTAGTTAACCTACTAGATTAAATTAACAATATTTCCATAATAAAATATTTCTTGAAGCCTTTAATGAAATGCGAATCAATCTTAATTGGAATATTTGTTCACCTTTGATATCCATTTATTTTATTCTAGACAGTTCCTGTGGTAGGCTTGTTTTTCAAGAATCGAAAATGTATTAACAAAAGATTACATACCATTGATAAATCATGTTAAACAATCTCTTCCTCATTTTGGTCATCTTTAACACCTCAAAAAGTGTAGCAGTGTGTCTTACTTCATTCTGAAAAAAGAAAGAAACTCTTGTTGTATTCGCGAAACAGAAAATCTAATGAAAAATAATTCACGAAATCTGATGAACAATATGCTAAGGCTAGCTCAGAAATATTGTTATACATGATGTCTACAAATTACTCGGTCAAAAAAAATTATTTATTGCATGAAATTTACAGGGGAAAATTAAAGAACATATTGTTCTAAGAAGGAGAAAAAAGCCAGTTTTATCATTATCACAAATGTTCGACGATGTTTCTTACGCTACTTTTCAAATGTTCCATCGGTAAATCAGTTCTTGACACAGACTTGTAAGCATGTTTCAGTCGATCAAATTATTTGCAGCGGAGATTCTTGATTTTGGTTTAGAAATAGAAACACGAAATAATATAGTGTACATTTGATCCTTAACAAATACCCCATACACTAAAACACAACACTAAAAGATCGCTCATCGCTTGCTAAAAGATAATGTCTGTTATGACACCTAATGCCTTCTATGAAAAAACTTACTACTAGTCTGACTATAAACGGGTTAGTTTCACTTAATATTTTGGAAGTTTTTAACTTACGAAATAGCCCACAACTAATTTCTAGAAACCCTGTCTTATTAATAATTACATTGGAACGCAGTATTTGTATTGCGCCTGAACT
This sequence comes from Trichonephila clavata, assembly GCA_019973975.1. NCBI lineage: Eukaryota > Metazoa > Arthropoda > Arachnida > Araneae > Nephilidae > Trichonephila > Trichonephila clavata. The sequence goes on from BMAO01000925.1 coordinate 63,750, forward strand.
TCTTTTATTACTAAAAGTATATCTAATTGTCTGCCTAAGTGTCTATAGTGTCTGTCTTCATTCTGAAGAAAAGAAAACAAATCTTGTTGTACTCGTGAAACAAATTTAATGAAAAACAATTCCTCAAATTTGATGAGCATTAACCTCTAAGACTAGCTCAGAAATATTGTTGTACAGAATGTCTGCAAATTAGTCGGGTAAAAAAAATGATTTATTGCGTGAAATTTACAGGGAATAAATTAAAGTATATATTGCTGTGAGATTGAGAAAATGGCCAGGTTTACCATTATCGCAAATGTTGGATTTGGTTTTCTTTCGTTACTTTTCAAATGCCCTATCGGTAAGACAGTTCTTTACACAGATTTGCAAACTTGTTTCAGTTGATCAAATTAATTGTAGTGCAAATGCTTGATTTTAGTTCAGGAATAGACCCATTATAAATAGCGAGTGTACATTTGATCCTTAAGAAAACCCCATACACTGAAATCCAACACTGAAATACCTGTTGATCATGGCGGCCATTGCATACCACCTCCACGACCAATACAAACTAGTACTTAGCATTGAGGTAAAAGGTAACATTGTTGTAATAGTGACAAGGCGCGCCATCTTGATGAAAAATGTAACTTCTTGGTATTTTTTTCTTTCATGATCGGCAAAAGGAAAATTTGTATCATGTTTAGGTATTCTCGAACACAATTTCGTCATACTTCCACAGCAGAACGATTTTATCAAACCAAAAAGAGTATTTTGCTTTTTCAACACCATTGTACGTCTTAATTATTGTAATGCCGAAGAATTATCGCTCGCTAAAAGATAGCGTAAGTTATGTGACACCTAATGCTTTCCAAGAATAAAATTACGATATATTACAGCTATTCTGATTTTAAATGGATTAGTTTCATTTAATATTTTGGAACTTTTTAACTTACGAAGCAGCCCACAACTAATTTCTCTAGAAACCCTGTATTATTAATAATTACATTGGAACGCAGTATTTGTATTGCGTCTGAACTTTTTTCATTACCTAAAAGTATATCTAATTCCTCAATTTACTGCTGCTTTTTTTTCTTTTATTTACGATTCGATACATTTCATTCATGGACAGTTCCTACATTTCTTTTAATCTTTCTTTTACTTAGTATCGAGATGATGAATAGCAAAGGATGCAGTTTTCTTATAGTATGTATTGAAGGTTAGATCACGGAAACATTAAATAAAATTGTTATTGCAGAGAAATCACAAGTCTTTTAAAAGAAAATTGGGTTTTTTAGGTATGGTAAAATTATTATTTTATTCCAGACAAATAATTGCTTCTGGAATTTAGTATTTCCATCAACGAAAGCCTACTAAATTTTTTTTCATGGCAAATTTAGAATTAATTTGCTTATAAACAATTTTATAATTGAATTGTGCCTTTCTAGAGCTAAATATCAGATGAAGAAAGATTTTTGAATTTGAGCCATAGACCGGAGATGAATTAAGAAAAGTTTTACATTCATTTGCGTTTAAATTGCAGCATTATTAAGTACGTTTTTTTTGCAACTTTTGGCTATCAAAATGGCCACTTTACTCTTAATATTTGTCTAAGACAAAAATATCAATAGCGAAATAAAGGATATGTTTTTCACCGTAAAAATTTTTCTTTGATTATCAAACAGTTAAATGAATATTTAGCTAGTGAGAAAATTTGTTTAATGCAAAAAAAAAAAACTTTTCGTGGATTCAAAGTTCGAATAATTTAAGAATCATGTAGAGCAGTGATACTCAATCTGCGGCCCGCGGGCCACACGTGGCCCATCGGGCCTTTATAAGTGGCCCGATTCCTTGAGAAATTGATTTACTTAAGAACTATATTTTAATAATTTTGCGGGAAATTCTTTCAGTCAAGAAATCAAATACTTCAATTTTGCTTTTAGCTGTCGATATCGTACAGGTGTAAATTGAAATTTTTTTTTCTATTTGTAACTGTAACGATTAGTGATAACAGACAACAGTGGAGTAGCAAACATTTTATGGGTTGAAACTAGTTTTTAACTACCCCTTATGTCTTGCAAGTGAAAAATATTCGGAAAAAAAATAGGTTCTTTCGAGATGAATTGGAATTTGACTGTTTGGTAGTGAAAAACAAACAAGTATCTGTAATTGTTTGATTTGTTGAAAAAGAGTTGTATTTAAAATTACCAAGAAAAACGAATCTTTCAACAACTCTTTTACTCGAAGATCTCTTTCAAAAAGCGACAAATAGGCTGAATAATCTTTAGAACAGCAACAAAATGTTCTGTCAAGGGCAAAATCACGGTGATAACAAAGGCACCCTTTGAAATTTGTGATATTATTGTCAATCATATGGAACTGTTTAATGATGCAGAAAATGTGAAGAGAGAAGAGGAGAGTGTTTCTTAAATACTTCCAGTTTAGTGTTTGATAAATTCAGTGACAAAAATTTTAAAAAGAAATAATTAAAAAAAGCAAAATGGAGTTTTAATATTTTGATCAATTTTCCACGTTTAAAATGTCCTATGTTGTCTTAATTTTAAAGCATTTATCCCCCCCTACAATCTTTATGTTGCGGCCCTCGTGAGATAGCTATTATATGCATGTGACCCGGCAGAAAAGAAATTGAATATCCCTGATCTAGATATATAAATGAAATTTACTTTGTCATTTTTTTCAGGAAAGGTCAAATATTTAATAAAAAATTTTTTCGTACATTAAAACATATGTAACAAGTTAAGTAAGAAGCAAATTTTTTCAATTCCTACTATTAGCTCACTTTCTCTCTATATTTATCTTGTTCAAATTTTCAATCGTTTATAAAATGCATTTTAAAGCACTCAATTGAGCTGAAATTATATATACCGGATTACTTTGAATGACAATACAGGAATTTAATTTTAATTAGTAAAAATTAATTGATTAAAACTAATTATTCAAAAAATTAGAAATACAGCCACGTCGGCATCATTTTTGACGACTTAGCGAACATTTTGGCAACGTGTCAAAACTTTAAAAGGTTTTTTCTCACATTTTAAAGCGCTCATTAAAGCTGAAAAATTCTATACATCATTGCTTTGGGTAACAATACGATAATTTAATAAAAATTAGTTATTTAAAAATTAGAGATACAGCCACGTTGGCTTCATTTTTTGCGACTTGGGTCAAAACTTTAAAAGATTTTTTTCTCTCACGTTTCAAAGCTGAACAGTTAAACTGTAATTTTATATACACGATTGTTTTGGATGACGATATGATACTTTAAAGATAATTAATAAAAATTAATTGCCATTTAATGTTGTGATTATGTTATATGTATATACATACTTATATTTATTGTAACTATTTAATAATAAGTTCTTAAAATATTTTTTTTTGTTGATCGAAGTAGAATTGACTTAAAAATTATTTTATATTACTTGTTATGTACATTCTTACACCCCAAATATGCTTTCAACTAGCTTTTATCTCTATAGTGAAGTATTGTTATTAGAAAAATAAGCTTTGAGGTATTTAATTGCAATCCATTAACATCAAGAGATTATATCAAATTCCTGAATTAGAATAAAAAGAGAAATAACAATTACTGAATTTACTCGAATCTAAGCCTCACCCCAAAATCTCGAAATCTTTTTGTGAAAAAATGCTGTCATCGATCCTAAGACGCATCCCCAATTCTCAACACGTTTAAGAAAATGATAAAAGGTTTGTTAATAGACGCGACACTTAAGAAATAATAAGTTAATAATTAATTTATTTTAACAGTATTAAAAATTTTCAAATTATATATACATGATCAAATATACATGAACCTATAACTACTCTAAACATGCCAGTATCATGTTTCGAAAATGATTCATCACTACCATTGTCACAGCTGACTTCGGATTTGGTGCCGGCGTTGCCATTTTCCCACACGATGTCGTATTCCGTTCCAAACAATGTATTTAATATGCAACATTTTTTTTTGTATTATTGAAGAATGTGGAAGAATATTGAGCATTTACAATAAAAAATTATAACATTTTATTGACGCCATCAACGTATATTTGTTTCATCTGTGTCAAATTTTCCCTTGTCGCTGCTTTGTTTCCATGTCTTTCATCATAAAATTACCGACCTTTCGTCACAATGAACTCGTCTTGATTCCATTACCGACATCTTCAATGTTTAGGTGATTAAACGAAAGTTTTACAAGGGGAAAAATTCCTAAATACGAGCAGACAACAATACTAATAATAGACTTAATGATGGGTATAAACTGCGAAATGGAATAAGTCATCGATGCAAGTTGCCAGAATGGACGGTTACCTTTCTCCTCTTGAAAGGGGTGAAGACACAATTTCCCCCATCCAACAAATGTCCTGCCTTTGTTCCTAAACCGCACCCGATTTTCATTAAAGCGCTCATTTAAGCTGAAGAAAAATAAAGCCTTTGTGTCATTTTAAATCGAAAACAATCATTATGTTTGGGCTAAAGAATACAAAATGTGCGGGGGAAAAGTTGCATGGACCGATGAGAGCCGCTTTACACTTTTACAAATGATGGCAGACAAAGAACTCGTCGGGAACCATATGAAGTTCTACCTCCAAATTCCATACAACCAGTCATGCAGGCTGAAGATAAAGGATTAATGATGTGGGGAGCATTGTCAACTCAAATAATATTTAAGTTGACAAATCATTTATGTATTGTAATCCAGTATGTTTAGTACGCGCGTGTGTCTAAAGATATCAGAAACCTACTTTGGCATAATTATATAGGGTTTCTTTCTTCATTACAGGGAAATTAAATGATCTGTGAAAATTCAACAAATAATGAGTTGGACCTTACTTCCTTTTGAAGATCCAAGTTTTTAAAATCTTCCTGCACGTCTCGACCGTTCACTGCAGCAGCTT
>BMAO01000926.1:0-51078 GCA_019973975.1 Trichonephila clavata
ATACCTCTTAATCAAGGAAGGTTACAAACACACGATTCAAATTTAAGAACAATAAAACACAGTGGAGTATGAGAAGGAGTTACTACTAGCGGAACTACGGAATCGGGACTGAATCCACGAAAGATCAACACGTACACGCATTCACAAATTTCTAAATCACTAACCTTATCCTTGTAGCTTCGGCAGGTCCGTCGTGGTGAAGAATTTAGTATTGGCTTGATCGGATAATGGCTAAGGATCCACACTCGACTTTCCAATTTCAATCTTCAGCTCTCCGGTGTAGCACGTCGCGTCACTACTAACTAATACTGTTAACAACTGCGTGTTGATCTACCGATGCTTCAATTCATTTGACTTCAAAAATCTAACTCTTCACTTTGCTACTCTTTTAACTCGCGAAACCCGAAATTATATAATATTTCTCATTTGCATAAATCACGCTTTGGCTCCCGGTGGAGATTGGTTGAAATAAATAAAACTTTAAAGAAAAATAGAGACTGTTAGTTAAAGACCGTATAGTTCCGTCACAACCTGGTCGCAAGTCTACCCCGATCGTCGGACTTCATAAATGATGTAAAAAGACAAAATCCAACCGCAATTTCTTAACATCTCGCCAGATGTGAAGGGGGGGGGGCTATTCTCAACATTTTTCCTTGACTACAGATAGACTTTTTTTTTTTTGCACGGTCTTTTCTTAAACAATTTTGAAATAACGCAGCACAAAAATGTAACAATTTTTTTACCCGAATTTATTGTTCTCGAATTCCAAATAAATGTGGAGATTCGTGCCCTTTGGATGAGGGTGAATCGATTGAATTTATTACAGTTTATGGTAATAAACTGAATTCGATAATGACGAAGTCGAAGATGAAATTCAGCTATTAACAGCTGATTTAATTCGCGAGGACTTGTAACAGCCTTTTCTTACTCATGATCCTGACATAGAGCGTGCATTAAAATTTCATGTTACCATAAGTTTTAGTTGCAGGATATGAAGAATTATATAAGCAACTTCAGAAACAAATAAAAAAGCCGCTAATAACTCATTTGTAAAAAAAAAAGAAGGGATCGAAATTTTTCATTTGAATCGCACACACGCACACACACACGCACGCACACACACACAAAACCAATAGTAGTGCTAGACATATCTGATACATTTAGTGATGATAGCAATTTTGATCCAGTTCGCAATAAACGTGATCTATGGTGTAAAAAAAAGTTCGGTGTATTGTTTTTAGGTCGACACGTTGAACATCTGTAATAAAGAACATCGTTTATTGCTAAAAATCAAATATTACGCCAATTATTGATTTTGTTATATAAAGCACAATTCTGCTGACCATTTTTTTGCATTTTTTGGTTTCAATAAAACCTCATGTCAATTCAAGTATATGTGTCAATTTTTACTTTTCTTCCTGCATTATTTCACGAATTATTGATTTTTTAAAAATGTTAACGGACTTTTATATATATATATATAGATCATCTGGTATAACATATACAAATATGCTACATTTATTGCTACAGAATACACAAAGATATTTAATTGATTACATCTACTACAAATTACGTATAATTTTTTAAGATTAATTCAGATTAAAATGTTTGTTATTTCTAGTGACTGATTCGCTTAACGAACTTTACTTCCAAACTTCACTTTAAGTGTGTAACTCAAATCTAACACAAATCGAAGACTTTTGCAACAGGCAATTGTTTCTCTCTTAACAATCCATTGATTCTGCATGGATTTCCAGAAAGACACCCCTCGAAAATTCCCCAAACCTTTTTCGAATCACAATTCAATGTGGCGGAAAAATTCACGACATGGTGAAAAAGGAGGGATATTGCGCGCAAACAAATAGCGCACGCGCAGCTCCCACAAAATTCTTCGGAGCTTTGGCAGCTCCAAAACAGTTGATTACGGAACTTGGTTGAAAGGGTCCACGGAAAATTCCTGCGCACTTTCCACATCTCACCGGTCCACACAGTTCCCTGACCACGCTGGTCCGCTTATAGGATTCTACGACAGCAAGGATTCTTCTGGTAAGAAGAATCGTTGTAGGTAAGATATTTTCTCTTAGTTTCTTGTTTTTCTAAATATTTCTGATGGAGCTGCGTTGTTTGAATAACTTTGATACTTAAAATGTACTTTTTTTAAAAAAAAATATCTTAAACATTCTCTAGAGTAAAATTAGCAAATTAAATTTACAAAGTTTGGAAAACAAAGGTTAAACATATACCTTTTTATATTCAAAATAATAATAAGAAAGTATATTTTTATTATCTTTATAGAATAATTAGACTTTTGCAAAGACACTGTTGCGCGTTTCTTGTGTAAAGGACTTTTTTCAAACTGAAGTGGAAATAATTTGTTTAAATATACTGAACGTGTGTTTTTTTATTCTTATCATGCTTGATATTATGGATATTTCCAGTTTTTATGAATACTTTTTTTATTCCTTTATAAAGTTTTAGCTATATTTTTACGAATTAAAATCTTTGCATGTTTGACTTCCCTACGATTTTTGGTTAAGAGTTTTTCTTTAATTGCTGTTTATAATAAGTTCTTTCAATGAACAGCCATTGTTTAATATTTTTGAAAATAGCTTATTATAAATTACGGAAATAAAAATGAAATGATTTTTCGGGAATTAATGGGAGCATAAAATATTAATTTAATTCATTTGAATGGAAACTATTCTTTATATATTATTTTGAATTTCAATATATATCAGACGATTTTTTCAGCAATGCTATTCCCAAAACATTCAAAAAAATTCTACTTTAAATAATGAAGCAGAAGAATTTATAGTTTGAATACTTTTATTTACGATATAAGGATTATTTATTGTTAAAATAGAATTTTTACTGTAAATACTCAATTTGCCTTTAAAAAATTATTTCAATACTGATTTCGAAAACTGTATACCTTCATTTCCTTTATTTTATATTGCTTGTTTATTTTTACTATATAATTAATAATATATATATTTTAAATAATATTTATTCTTTATATTTTTTAATCTTCTTATTCTTTACATTCTTTCTTAATATCAATAGACTGTTATTTACATTATTTTGAATTTAAATACATATCAGACGATTTTTTCAGCAATGTTATTCCCAAAACACTGAGAAAAATTCTACTTTAAAAAATGAAGCTAGAATTTGAATACTCTTATTTACAATATAAGGATTATTTATAGTTAAAATATAATTTGTTCTGTAAATATTGAATTTGTCTTTTAAAAAATATTTCAATACTGGTTACGCATTGATTTCCTTTATTTTATTGCTTGTTTGTTTTTATAGTATATAAAAGTATATTTTATAGTATATTTCAAATAATATCTGAATCTGCCAGTACAAAAAAATAGAAGCATTATACCTTGAATATACGTATGTATTTCATAAACTGTATAAAATTTATGCGCTTTGTCTAAAGTTATTTATATTTCTGCTCGCAACAATGAAATACACTTTTTTATTTTAGCTTTCGCTGTTTATTTTCTATCAAATTAGTTTCTTTTCATACTTATGTAAAAAATATTGAACGAAATAAATCTAAATAAAATTCTTTTTGCAAAAACAAATTCTATAAAATATAAATAAATCTACTATAAATAAAAAAAGGTAGAGTATTTTATGCCACACAAAAATAGCTAGTGGCTTTTTACTCTGTTTTCAGTGAAAATATAACCAGTAAAAGAGTACTAAAAGAGGGAAAAAATCCTTGTTTCATTTGTTATCTGTCGTATAGCGAAGCTTCGAAAAATGTATTCTTCTAAAAATAGTTCCATATCTCATGAAATATGATCTAAAAAAGTCACGTCAAATCGCGTCTTATGCGAATATTTACGATATCTTTATATACCTCTATTTTTTTTTTCTTTAGAAAAGGCTGGCCGTTTACTTTTCAAGGATTCTGTACAATCTTTTCACCCTTGTGAATACGTAAGAGCACATTTTGAGAGTAAAATGAGTGAAACAAAATCTTAGGGGAATGGAATGAAAACCTGCGAATGACAGTAAATCTAATTTAAGAAAAATTAATATATTTTGAGATGTATGTATTACATTAATTGAATGAAATGGTCTTTTAAAGAACAAAAATTTTCATGAAGGTGACATTATTAATCTAAAATTTGATGTTTTCTACAAAATAATTTGAACAATATTCTTAAAAATTTTCGATGTTTTTTAAAAAAATTACTAGTAGCATTATATATCTGTACACAAAAATGTACTGCTAGAGAAAACACACACTGTGTGTTAATGCATGGTCACAAAAGAAGGGTTTGAAAAAAAGCATTTTTAAAAATATATACTTTATCAAATATGGTTTTCTTTACTGTTCCATGAGTATTTTAGATGTGTGTGTGAGCGAATAAAAGATAAAAGCTATAAATATTAAATAATCTCTGTATAAGTTACCAAACAGGTAACTTGCACTTAAAAGTAATTTTGATTGAACATATGAAAAAAAAAATTCAAAATACAATTCATGGGCATTGCGTATTCGACATTATATGTATTATAACTTTTTTCAAAAAAAATATTCAACAATATAAATTTTTTGTACGTATTAATACGAAATATTTTACGAACATAGTGATATGTTATATGAAACTGTAAATCAAATCGATAAAATTCTTAAATGCTTAAAGAATTTTGAGACCTATTACTTTGAATAAAAAATTTCATACATTAAATTTTTATTGATTATTTCGTCAAATCAATAAAATAACTGTATTAAATAAATAAAACTGATATTCGAAAATGAAATTAACTTTGAAGTGGGGAAAATTAACCAAAACTTTTCCCAAGAAAATTTAAATTATAATGAGTTAAAACTGCACAAACAAAAAATTTACCATTACTTATTAAAATAACACTAGTATAAGACATTGGTTTAAGCTGGTTAATTAGCTTTACAAGAAAACGCATGTAAAAAATTAGAATGAAAAACTTGACTCACCTTGAAGAAACTAAAGATATGGGCATTTTCTAAATTTCTTAAATCACTTCATAAAACTAAAATGAGAGTTACATCTAACCAAAAAAAGAAGTTTACAGAAATAACAAAATAGGGTGTTGAAAAAATTCTTTCAAGAATCAGAAAGAAATTCATACAAAAATACAAAATACGTCTGCACTTAAACTTAACTTCACTTCATTTTATTGAAAAATAAACTATGAAGTGTATTTTATATTTATTGCCATTATCGCGGTAATTGAAAATAGTTTGCTCCTTTTATATAAATCAGCTTGAAATCGCTGTCATTATCAGAAGATTATGTCTCCGCAATAAATTTTACCATTATAGGTGATGGATTTTCACAAACTTTTTTCTCGTTCTCGAATCTTTCTCTTTTTTAACATTATAATTAGTATTTATATTTTACAACGATGAATCAGAATACGATGCATAAGATGCAGTTTTATAATTTAAGTTTTAGTTTAAAGAACTGTTTAAAATTCTGTGGTCATTCACTAGAAAATGGGTTTATAATTTATAGCAAAATTGAAGCTCTTCTCGAATTAATTTATAATTTGAAGGGGCTCGTTTCTCTTCCGCATGATTATCGCCTTCTGCATCTCTGACAAGATTTGAAATCTGTCTAATAATATAATCTTCCCTTGGAGCATCATCCACAAGCAATTAATCTAAATCATCATGACTACATGTATTAAAACCCTCTCGGTCAATTTGATTTGTTAAAATAATTATTTACTTTGATAGTTTCAATGCTCGAATGATTGCATTGTGTGTAACACGTCACTATCAAATTTTCTTCCAAAGGTATTTAAATTAACTAGTTAAGGGAATACAGTACGATTCCCTTGACAAAAATCGGTCAGAAAATGAAATCTAGTTCTTTGAGCCTAAAATATGTTTTATATACATTTCTACAAATTCACAAAATTTGAAAGCTCCAATTTTAAAGAACGCAGAGTTGTGATAACTTTTACGTTTGTTTTTATTCACACATCCCATTAACAAATAAAAACTTTAAACGACTTATCTCAGAAAGGTAAAATAACCAATTTATCTTCGTTTAAAATGCTAAGGATTTTTTTTCTATTGCGCCTAATACATATAACTTTTTTTCACTTGTTGCTAATAGTACATGGGACAAAAGTTGGCATGCTTTTTTTGATCAAAGCTATGCTTAGTTCTTAAAAAATAATTAAATTTAGAATGTACAATTTTTTAAGGAATTTTCAATAAGCATTCATAAAAAGAAGTATTGTTTGAAACCAATCAAGTTATTATAAAACCCATTCCAACTTTTGTTATACTTAGTTGCACATAATTGTAAATCAAATTTCTCACATGTACGTTAATGTTTGTAGGAGGAGTAGCATTTTAAAAACACTTCATAAGTTTCAAGTTTTTCTCTGAAGAATATTAAATGGCTAGTTTTTTATGAAATTTTGAGCACAAAATCTGTTTTACATCATACATGCACATAGAAGGCAACAAAAACAATTATGAAAATCATTAAATAAAAAAAATTTGTGTAAAATGTACCATGTTCCTTTAAAAAGCAAAATTAGTTAAAATTACATACACCTTTCTGATTATCAGTTACTTTTGATCACTCGCCTTTTTTTTACCATGTTTTTATTAACTCGCTTTCTTGTATGTCTTTCCGGGAGGAATTTTGTAATTGGTTTTAAACAAACTTCACGATGAGCTAGATACTTGATATTTGGTCCATAGCTCAGAAATAGATGACAATGCATGGAAATTTGAAAAAAACATGATACATTAAAAGTTTTTTATTTACGAATTTAAAAAAAAATTTCAAGTTAAATTGAAAGCCCATAAAGCAAAGAAATGGAAAAAACCAGCACTACGCAACATTTCTTAGAAATTGCTTAGATGTTTTGATTTATTAACTTAAGCAAGCTTGTTGCATGGAACAAAAAGGTTTCATGAAAATTTTGATGTGTTTTAACTGTGTATGTATTTGTTCATTATCTATTATTAATTAAATTGCAAAATAGAGATATGTTTTTCATGATATCGAGGTCTCCATTTCTTGTACAAAGCAATTTTACACCCATTCTATTAAAACAGCCGCTGTTATCCAGGATCTCTGGTTAACCATCTAAAGCATTAAAAAATATCACAAATTTTAGTCTTTTAGATTGCGTAGTCTGATAAATTGATTTATCATTCGTGGTTTAACCATTCGATTTCTTGCTTACAAAGTAATAATATTGCTGGTAGTTTTGTTGTTTTGCTACACTAACAATTTTGCGTTCCTTGGAATCATGTAAAATGATGTATTTTCTTCCATTACGAACCTGCCTCTTTCATTATTGCATACTTGACCCTCCATTACAATGTTCCCTCTCTGAAATAAATGTTAACTCTCCAATGGCAAATTTCAGCTGTTTGATCACTTGCTGAATCTTTCCCATAATCTTGATGTTATGAAATATATCCTTTTAAAATCACACCAGCTATTCTTCCTTTGTTACCTGAAAATTCTTCAGCAATCTGGAAATTGGAAGTTCGTGGTTTAAAATGGTCGTTTCATTTATAAAACGGAAGAACTTTTCTCTTACAGGAATTTTTCCTGGGTTAATTCTTCATTCACAATTGCAACATCTTTCTGTTGGGTCTAAAAAGATTTATCTTGAGTATAGTGGTAGTTAGACTTTTAATTTTGAGTCAAAAAATATAGATTTTCTAACTATGTGACTCCCCTTTTCATAATAGCTCTCCGTATAATTTTAATTAGTATTAAAATGATTTCTAATTGAGATAGATCCTTTTTTTATAAATCAGTTAAAGTTGCAATTTGCATTTCCAATGAAACTACTTGTCTTTCATATCCCTCTCCTTATTGAACAAAAGGAGTCTTAGAAATAGAATAAGAAAAAATAAAGTTATATATATACACTGCTGTCCACCGTAAATGCAACACCCTGAAGGAAGTATGGAAATAACATGAAATTTACAACATGCATTAGCGGAGGGGAAATATGCAAATGATTAGAATTTCAGCGCAGACACACATCACGCACGCCTGTGGCGCCCCCTCAAAGCGCTATTTAAAGCTTGGAGATTTTGATGATTTTAAGTTCGGCAACTGTGTTTTTTTGTGGTTTTTTTCAGTTATGTCTCGTAGAAAACGGAGATCAGCTTTTGATCAAGTATCCGAGTTCGACAGAGGAAAGATAGTGGCCTACCGAGATTGTAGATTATCTTTTAGGGAAACCGACAGTCGCGTTGGTCGAAACCAAACAACTGTAATGCGGATATGTGACCGTTGGATGCAGGAGAGTACGACAGACCGACGTTGCCGATCACATCCACCTCAGTGCACCACTTCACGTGAGGACAGGCAAATTGTGTGCATGGCAGCGACGGATCGCTCAGTCACATCACGAACCATAGCACAGCACATTGAGTCTGTAACGCATCATTCAGTGTCTGCAAGTACCATTCGACGCTGCTTACAGCAGAGTGTTCTGTCTGCAAGACGTCCATTGCTTGGTCTACCCTTGACACAGAGCCACAGACATCTCCGCCGCCAATGGTGCGGTGAAAGAAGGATTTGGGTGGGAGAATGGAATGAAGTTGTCTTTACTGACGAGTCACGCATCTGTCTGCAACACCACGATGGTTGATCTGAGTCTGGAGATACCGTGGAGAGGATGCTGAACAGCTGCGTTATGCACCGCCACACTGGTCCTGCACCGTGTATTATGGTATGGGATGGTATTGGATATCACTTCCGCACTCTTCTAGTACGCATTGCCGGTACTTTAAACAGCCAGTGCTACATCTCCGCGGTGTTGCAGCCAGTTGTCCTTCCTTACCTTCAGGGCTTGGCCACAGCCATATTTCAACAGGATAATGCGGGACCACACGTGGCACGCATTGTCCAAAGTTTCTTCGTCAATCACCAGATTGAATTGCTTCCCTGGCCGGCTAGCTCTCCGGATCTTTCGCCGATAGAAAACATGTGGTTCATGGTTGCTCAACAATTGACTCAGATTACACCCCTAGCTGCCACACCAGATCAACTTTCGCAACGTGTGGAAGCTTTTTTGTCTGCTGTACCCCAAGAACACATCCAAAGTCTCTTTGAATCAATGCCGAGGCGTGTGGCAGCGGTGATCTCCAACAATGGCGGCTACTCTGTCTACGGATTCTGGCAGGAACCATACTTTACAGAAGTCTATAAATTTAATCTTTTGATACTTGGTCAACATGTTATCTACAAAATAAATTTTGTTGTGCTATCTCTTGTCTTTCTTGGTGTTGCATTTACGGTGGCGCGAGCAGTGTATATACTATACTGAAAAAAAAATTTTGATTAAAAAAAAACGACATCATGACACTCACTGTTTAAACAATACATTTTCTGAATCAAAATGTGCTGTCTGTTACTGCAACTTGAAATCAACAGAATTTTTTCACCCTATTATAAGAACGGACAAGATATCTCGAATATAAAATTCAATTCAGTACAATTGCTCTTTATTTATTTCAATGCAAAGGTTAAAATAGTGGATTAAGGACGTTATCAGTAAAAGGGGAAAAAAGCTTTTGCAAGTGGTTTTGTCCCTGAATTGTCAAAGCTCTTTTTCTATAAAATAAAGGAAACAATTAGATATTTCCTCCTTCACATATGTAGGATCACAGCAAATTCGAATGCAGTTAAAATATTTTATTTTTTCCCTTGCAATAGAAAGATTTTGTTAAATAATACTCTATTATTTTTTCCTTGAAATGAGCATCATTTATAACACTTTATATAAGATATGAGGGGAAAAAACTCGAATATTTATTGAAAGTTTTTTTATAATTTACGTGCCTTACATCACGATGGCGTCATTTTTTGAAATTGATTTGAAATTTCTTAATGTTACATTTCCGAGGAGCCGTAGGATTGCGTTTTTTACGTATATTTGTAAAATGCCTATATGCAAGCTTCCCAGCATGTTTTTAATCTATTTGAACATATTGGTCTAGTAAAATATTTGCAGGAAGAAAATCAAATATATATCTTATTCAATATTTATATCTATTTTTTATTATTTATTTCTTACTGTATGTTATACAATCTATTACCATAAAATATCTGTATGTTCTAAATTGAATAAAAAAGAAAAGAGAAAAAAAATAAGGTGGAGTTGAATAAAATAGAGTTTGAATAAAATTGAAAATCTCTGCAGTAAAAACTAATAAGTAACAAAATGCACGGAAAAAGTATTAAGTAAAGTAAACATTCTCAACTGATTAAACTTCATTCAAATTTTAACCACATTAGAAATATTACTCTCAAATAGAAAAACATAGTTGAACTTATGCTTCATCATTTCATTGATAACATAACTAAAAGGGAAAGAAATATTTTATAGAACAAACCAAATCATATCCTGAAAATAATTTTTTTAAAAAAATTATATTCATGGATATAAATTATATGTTCTCTTAATATATATAATATCATTACTAAATTATTCATAGTAAAAATTAATTTTAAAATATAAGTTATCTGAAATATTTTGTATTTTTAATAAATCTCGAGTTTATTAAACGGATGTCTTTTTCTTAAGCATGTTTCAGAATGAATTCAAAACATACATTACGCATAAAATTTTCAAACGCTTGAAAAAATTAAATAAGTTTCGTTTGGGGAAAAAAGAAAGGCGTACTGAATTAATTCATATAGAAGTAAATTTAGTTTTACAAAAAGTTACAGAATTCGGAAATTTTTTTTGTCGCGTATTTGACGCGACTCTGCAGTCGTTGGTAAAGTTCAAGAAACCGAAAAATCAGCCATTGTCATGAAATCACACCCACATCCACACATTACTTTTATTGGATATTCAATTTACTACCAAGAAATGTCATAAATCGAGAGAGCCGTTAAATTAATTTCTATTCTAAATTTTTAAGATAAATAATTAGATCACTTATATCTTGCTTACGATCCAATATAACAGCAATAGTCAGGGCTTGACCAGTATAACTTGATAACTCTGATTAAAGAACCTCTTTCTAAACATCGAAGACTTTAGATATTAACTTTGATAATGTAACTTCCATAGCAGCCTAACGACTAACTCCTACACTCACTCTTCGAGAGTCTGAGTCGTACTCAAATTAACAAAAACCATGGTTTTTCTATCGATTTTGAAAGAAATATTTTTCCCTAGAGGATAATGAAACCGAGGATAGGACCCGTCGTATCTTTACAGGTAAGTATGTAAATGTGTGTGCTTATAATCTCTATTTTATCGTAAATTACGTTGTCAAAAATTCTGAAAGATAGAAAAAAAGATAAAAATATCCAGAATGATCAATTAACGAGAGTGAAAAAATAAATGGAAAAACGTGATGAAATTTTTAACGATGAAAACTTCTCGAAACTTTATAAGCTTTCAATCAGTGTAAAATATTGAGGTATAACAAGTAAAATTATTTCAAGGCATTGATCAGTTTTGAGAATATATATATGCTGATTTAGTTTGATGATTCCGGTTCATTTCGTTCACATAAATACAGTTATAAGCTGTAAGTTAAATGCTTAAATAAAAGATCGTTTATTATTATACATAAATTTTATAATTTTAAATTGTAACTCATATTAATATATACACTTATATCTTTTTATTTTAAAAATATATTTATCTCTATGCAATTTTCATGCATTCTTTCAAAAAGATATGTCAGCCAAAAAAAAAGTCTTTTAAAAGAATTTACAGTTTTTGAGGACATTAAAATAAATTCAAATAAAAAATACATATAGGCTGCATAAAAAATACATTTAAAGTATGTTTTTTATATCCAGATTTTTAACTAAAACTGTAAAAAGAAAAAACGCGAAAAAAGACTTACTATTCCAAACACCAAACGGAATTCCGTCAGCCCATAAGAAATCCTACGGAAGAAAATTCCTCGTGAGACTGCTGCCACCGTATCTCCTTTCTTCCAATTTTTTTCGTTCATGGTGGTTTAGATAAGATTTGAGACTGAATTCCCCATATTTTCTAGGAGTTTAGTCAGGTGACTTTTTCAGTATAGTCAGTCAGCGACATAAAATAGGTATAGTAAAACAAAATGCATGTAAAACGAAACAGCATTTTAAATTTATACATTATCTAAAATAAATTAGATCCCAGAAATAGAATTTTCATTTTATCGTATAAAATTTCTAGTACACAAGAAAATTTCACTTATATTTATCGTGTTTTTTCTTTTAAATATTATGTAGCGTTTTTTTTCAAAGTTTAGCTAAGTAGGGAGGCCACGGTAAACCAGTGGCTGCGGTCGAAACTCATGGACGGAGTGTCAAATGTTCGAGTCCTGGTGCCACTGAAGACCATGTAGAAGGGGCAGAAGCATGTTACATCTATCGCTCACCTTCCTCCCGTTGATGTGGTAGTTAGGAGAAGGCACGTCACTCGTCCATCAAGGTTCAAAATCACGAGGTCCATCGCCAGTACCCTCGTGTTGATTCATAGTGAAACATTAATATAACTATCCCTTACTCTAGCAAAAAGGCATAGAGGCGAGTTTACCGATTGGTATATAGTGGATTGGTGATTCAATTCTACTAAGAATTTGCTGGTAAAAGTTCAATTAAAATACAACCTGTTTCCTGCGGGTCACGAATGGTTCATTGAAGCCATTTTAGTGACCATCATTTGAATTTGAGGCAATTTGAAAAAAATTGCCTTGTCTGCTTTTTTTCGTAAGAAACACCATTTTTTATTTTATTCTTGATATTTGAAGCATTTCATTGATATGTTTGATATCCATTTGAGATAAATTTTTTCTGGAAATCATGAATTTTTCAAAAACTTGCTGTATTTTAAATAATTTTAAATATAAAAAATCTGACTATGCATTGAATCTCAAAATTTTTCGGAAAAAAATGGACTCTTATCTTTAACAGGATTCCAAAGTATTTTAATTCGACTTCCCTTTAACTTTTATAAAACCAATATGGATATATATATATATATACAAATTTGTAAACACCATCGTTTCCCTTAGAATTGGTTGTAATCTTGTAAAACAAACCTCCCCTTTTCTTATACAAATTTCCTGAATACAATAATTTTTTGACAGTTGTATGCCCCGTGGATCATTTTAAATGTATTAATTTTTCAACCGAGCGTGAAAGGCTAAAGACCCCTAAATTACAACATCTCGTTAATGAGTAAGTGAGAATTACATTAACATTTCAGTTAAAAAACGCGAGGATTATATGCAACGGACCTCTTAATTTTAAGCCACGGTCAAGTGACGAAGGTGACACATGAGCTTGCACCCGTCTCCAAACTACCACACTATGCCAACGCGAGGAAGTTGAGCCTCGAAAGATTTGCTACGTTCAATGAATTTTTTAAATTTGTTCAAGTTTTAATGGTATCTGATTTTTTCATCATATCATGTGAAACATTTGTGGATCAACTGAGAAGCTGGATTTTCTGTTTTTCACTATTGCATTACACAACGGAATCTAGACGTAAAATGGTAAAGACCATAACCCACAATTCTTTCTTCCACCAATAAGAGGCGGTCGCGGTAGCCGAGAGTTCAAGGTCATGGACTCCTGGCTGAGGTGTCATGACGGCTATAATTATCATCATTTTCACTGAGTAAACGTGATTTTCCACCCCATGTTTGATGGTTAAATGCCGTCTCCATGCTGCCTAATATCACCTCTCTGAATTTTACCGTCGAATTCAGTAGAACCCTGTATATTAATCAGTAATTATATTTGTAGAGATTATATAGTTAATTTTTCACAACATGTTATTTACACTGAGACTCAGAATCTTACCTAAGACGTTTAAGTAGTAAGTTTAATGTTTGTCTTCTTGTGTGAACAGGAATACAAACCGTGAAGGGGTCTCAGGGGTGTTAATTTTGTCTCTAGGGGTGAAAATATAAACAATTTTCAAGCAGATATACTTCTTTTATAAATTTAAATTAAATCATTCAAATATTTTAAACATGATTTATAAAGGATAACGGTTTCAAAAAAGTACAAAATGTTTGAATTATAGTCATAATTTAAAAAATTATGAGCATATTCAAATAAGAAATAATTTTGTAAAAAATATTAAGTAATTTTAATGTTGCGCACGCTATTTTCTGAAATAGTAGCCTTTGATGTATAAAACTTCATAGAATGATAAAATGTACCTTACTCTTTAAACCCTATTAATTTAAGAATAATATATCTTTTGTATTTCAAAATACTTGAAAAATATTGAAATTTAATTAAAATAAATTTAATTTAATATTGAAAAAGTAATTTTTTGTTAAATATAATTTGTTATTCTATTTATTTAAAAATACTACAAGGTAATAAGGATACATTTAACTTTAAAAATCAACTTATTGTTAGTAATTAATGCTACTATTTTAGAAAATAGCATGCGCTACGTAAAACTTGATTAATATTTCTTATAGAAATATTTCTTATTTTCATATGCTTATGGTTTATAAATTATGATTATATTTTAAACATATTTTACACTTTTCTGAAGCCCTATTCCTTTATAAATAATATGCAATAGTCTCGAATTATTTAATTTTAATTTTAAAGATTTATATTTATTTGAATATTGTTTATATTTTCAGCCCTCTAGTGAAACTTAATATCCCTGAGACTCCTGAAGCAAGAAGTTTCATGAAACAAACAAGTTTGATACCTAAAACTTACTTAAATCACTAAAAAGGACTCGTGGCTGATGAGTAAATTTTGGTTTAGATCTTAAAATTCCAAAACCATTTTCTAATGAGCCTGATGTATGATAAAGCTGTTGAAGCTCAAACTTCTCGTAATAACAAGACGCGGAAGCTCAAAGAGTGGAGTTCCAGGTCAAGCGTGTCGCTTGAGGGCATTAATAATTCTGAAGTACGTGCTAATAGCCTCCGCATTGCTTCTAAAACATCAATTAATAGATCGACATTGCCTTCTCTGTAATAACGTTCTATCATATTTTTGTGTAGCAGTTTGGAGTTCGTTGATATATTAATGAATGTCATATGCTATAACGCAAGAACACACTCTGTGTTAAATGTCTACTGTTTTTCGTCTAACATCATAAGGAGTTGTACCAATGAAATAAAAAAGAAATGGAACAGACAATGATTCATAATTTATCCATAAAAAATGCACGTCCCTCAGAAAAAGACTTATTTTAATTTAAGGGAACATGGATTTAAGGAAAAATTTTTATTTTTGGATTATCAAAATTTTTTTGGTTGCCTCCTATGCATGTAAACAAATTTTGTGTTCAAAATGTTATAAAAAACTAGTCATTTAATATTTTAAGGGGAAAAAAATTAAGTGATTTTAAAATACTACTCTTCCTACAAAAATTTACGTACACGCATGGAATTTGATTTACAAGTACGTCAAGCTATCTATTACAAAATTTGGTTTGAGTTTTGAGATAATATGATTGGTATTCGCCCAATACTTCTTTTTATGAATGCTTATTGAAAATTCCTTAAAAAATATATAAATTCTGAGTTCAATTTTTTATAAAAATAAGTATTGTTTTGATTCCAAAATGCATACCAACTTTTGTTCCAAGTACAATTAGCAACAAGTGAAAAAAAAAATTCAAAGCATTAGGCACAATAGAAAAAATTCCTAAGCATTTTAAATGAAGTCAAACTAGTTATTTTATCTTTCTGAGATAAACAAGTTTAAAGGTTTGATTTGCCAAGGGATGTGAATAAAAACGAGTGCAAAAGCTATCATAGTTCTGCGTTTTTTAAGTTCAGAGCTTTCTAATTTTGTGAGGTTATAGGCAAGTAAACAAAGAATATTTTAGGCTTAAAAAAATTATTGATTTTTTGACATATTTTTGTCAATTGAATTTTACTGTGCCTCTTAATTTCAAGTTATATATAGAATAAAGCATTGCTAATAACATGTTGTTACTAATGGTGTGCAATTAATGCCCTAAAATAGAGTAAATAATTTATAACTGGATGTTTATTACGTCAATATTAATTTCTGTTGCATTTAATTTAAGATAAATATTGTATATTTGTAAGCAACGTCTTCCTTTACATTAGACTGGCGTTTGATTGGAAACTTGGCGAAATATTGGCAATACAGTCCTGTTGGCATCATTTTTGATGACTTGGCTACCATTTTTGCCGACATGGTTTTCTTTTGGATACTTCTAAAAATATTTAGAGAAATCAATATATAATGATCTATGAGTAAGCGGATATTTCGAGACGGAGCTAGACGGCCGCCACGCAGACTATAAAAAGCTGTCACTCGCTAAAACTCGAGACAGTTTTACTTCAACTATTGCATCTTTGACTTGTCTGCGAATGGGAAATTGCCTGCGGATAAACTTTGATGCTACGTACCGTACTTGTATTTCTAGACACTAATAGTTCTGAGCACGATAGAAGGTGTGAAAACTAACTGGAATTTATTAAACCGTTCAGGACCATGATCATATATATATGATCACTTAAGGCTACATGGTATCACATGTAAGATTGAGTTTTCTCGGTTCTTAAGCTGGTGATTACACCGGTGGGATTTTAATTTGGAACTTATGGAATTAAGAATGATTTTATAAATTTCAGCATATTTTATTACAGTAATGATTTTATAAAAAATTTTTTAATGCAGTTAGGTTTAGCAGGGAAGCGTGCTCATCCTGAATGGGTTAAGCAAACTTTAGTGCTGTATCCTGTATTTTAAGGATTGTTTTTTTACTTTAAATTTTCATCGCTCCTGAAGAACTATTTTACGCTTTGAGACTAATAGCATAAAATTTTCGACAATTTACAAATAAGATCGGCTGTCAAATGAAATTAACTGAACAAATGAAAATTATAATAAACACCTTTGAGACAGGTTTTTAGGCACTGAATAAAACATTAAGTATATATGAACAACAGTATGGCAAAACAAATTTCAATAAGAGTTTGCACTTGAATAATAATCTTCTTTTTTATTCGAAGAAACGCAGATGAGGAAAAAAGAACTATTATACTTTTTTTCTATTTTGGCATTTGATCAAGCAATTTTTTTGGTAACTTTCCATACGAAATGTTAAATTTTTCAAGGGGCTTATTGTGTTTTTTTAATTGCTTCATTCCGTTTTGTTCGGTAGATAATTTTAAGTTCATAAGTATTCATCACTTTAATTTATTTTGGACTTTCAAAGATATATAAATCAATAAATGCTGTGTCCTTTCAGAGAAAAGCGCATGTTTGGTATTTTCCACACCTCGTATTAATTTCAATTTTACGCACCTATGCTCTGGAGCACCATTATGAAAACTGCAAACAGTACTATACGATACACCTTTATGGGAGCAATTTGTTTTCACTACGCATTCATTTTTATGTTAAAAATCCGATCCAAAGTAAACTATAAACACATTTTATATTATTATAAATGTTAATGCAACATTTCTATCTCCAGAGCTTCTATTCAATCAACGAGATACGATGACGATTCTGCTTGTATAGGATCTCTTTGAGTTACTTAAAAATTATATATATATATATTTATGTATTCAAAGAAAGCATGGGAACTTTTTATAAAACAGTGTTTTTTTCATTCACGAACACAACTTTCAACAATATCACCGCGAGGTAAATAAACACCAACTGTGACGATTTTGAATTGGGTTGTATATTTATTTCAATAACTGGCTAAGTCATCATCTTTTAATTTGGGTTTCCAATGGAGATTCAAGTGTGTGAAAGTACGAACTACACTTATAAAAGGAAATGAGATGGGATTAAAACTTTAAGGCTGTGTGAGTGATCTTTTCTGAGAAAATAGCTGCTTAATTATATACGTGAATATGAAAGGTGGAAAAATGAATATTCAAAAGGAAGTAGAATTTTGTATTTGTTATAATTTAATTATCCTTACACACACATGTTTGTGTGTGCATGTGTATGCGCACATGAAACTTTTTAAAAAGCAAAAATAACCTGCTAACTCAATTGATATGTATGAATTCGTACAGTATGCACCAAAAAATCAAATGCTTCAAAAAGCATGTTTTGCCTACGTTATATTCATGGAGCTTCAGCAAAACTGGTTTGATATTTCAGCTAAAAAAGAATCAATTTCTTGTTTAGAATTCAAGAATTCGATTCAATGAAAAATATATATCAACGGTCCAAAACTCTCTTTTTAGAAATTTTACTTGTCATTTCAACACGAAATGTATTCATTCTTATTATTGGAAAACTTTGGTGCTCAAATTTCAACTTTTAAACATGGAAAAGGGTGAGTAAATCAAAAGTTCTGAGCTCCATCTCACAAAATAAAGCAAACCATTGCTAAAAACTTCCCTCGGTTATTTTTTCCAGGTTTACCAATTCTTTTTATCAAATCTACTGAATGTTATCGCTCATTCTTGGATAATAGTCTTCTTGTCTAGTCTATGAAATATGTGCATTTCTATATTGGACCAAAAGCCCCAATAACAAGCGGGGCTAGGTCTGGAGCCTGAAGACTGTAAAGAATATCCTGTGGTGCTGCATCAAGTTTAAAAGAAAGATACAAAAATGACCTTACAGTCAAAAATATGGTCTAGTGTTGATTGGATTTGCGGACAATTTTTGCAGATGGGATAAGATCGGGAAATGTCTGCAGATATTTTCATACCTTTGAAATGACCTGTTTATGGAGTTTCGCTACTTTACATGACACATTTTTCTTGAGAAAGTGACCTTTGGAGTAGTTGGTTTTATGAAACGCTGGTAATAAATTTGGCGCTTGACAACCGCATTTGCATACTCCTATGTGGCAGTGGAAGGCTGATCCAAGTCCAGACCATTCTTAGCGAGGATGTCCACACGTTCATTACCTCCAATACCCACGTGAGCAGGAGTATACTGGAGTCCCCACGTCCACTGGAGTATACTAGGTTTATTAATCAGCCTGAGGAGAATGTCAATGCCTTGTTTCAGATTGGTATTTCCATTGCAAATGG
This sequence comes from Trichonephila clavata, assembly GCA_019973975.1. Lineage (NCBI taxonomy): Eukaryota > Metazoa > Arthropoda > Arachnida > Araneae > Nephilidae > Trichonephila > Trichonephila clavata. The sequence continues at coordinate 18,998 of BMAO01000926.1, forward strand.
CCTCGAGAACTGATTTTGAGTTTGAGAAAATTACGAGACATTTCGTTGTATCATCCGGGAAATGTGACGCTCAAAAAGAGCTTCCTTTATTGCAATTAATTCACTAGTGAAGTTTGGTGCTATTTGACCTGAGGGAATTTTAAGTTCCGCGTTAGCAACGGAAAAGTAAATGAGTTGGAATCCCTCGCGCACCTTCCCTGTCTCTGATAATAATCAAAAGAATAAAATGAAAGCATTGCAATGCATGCAAATCAAACTATTTTGAAATTTTAAGTACAGTTTAATCCATCAAACAAAAGTTTCGATTGCTCTGATGTTTATTTTTATGCCACATAGATTGCAAACATATTTGGTAACCAAAGAGAAATTGATATGATTATAAACTGAAGAAAAACATTTTAAAAACGGCAATACCATCCTTTAGCAGAAAGTTTTCCATCATTGTTACGTTTTTCCACAAAAATATGTGAATTATTTATTTGCCCCCACCATTTATTTTCTTGGCATTTGAACTATGAACGAATTCTGAAGAGTTTCAATAAGGTTTTCTCTTATTATTCTAGTACAGTGCTTCTCAAACTTTAAATGTTTGCGCTCCAATTTTTAAACATAATTTTCATCGCGCTCCCCCTAAACACAATAACAATGTATTGAATGCAATAATAATGCACTTTGCCGTTAAAGCTACAATACGATTTTAATCATAAACGATACAAATTATCAAGGTAAGTATTAAATTTTGTATATGAGAAGTCTATGTGTGAATCACTAGTAGTTATTTAACTTGTTCTTAACTTTGTATTGTGAGAGTAATCATCATATACATTGTGCAGTACTGATACATCTATAAGTATATTATATCAGTGTCAATATGGATTTTATTTTTTATTATATCCAAATGTATATTTTGTTTTGCTTCCTTTCGATAAATTTGTAATTTTTTAAAGACTTCATTTTTGACTTTTCGATATGCTCACGCCCCCCTAGTAGGGATATCACACCTACTAGGCTAGTGCTCCCCTTAGTTTGAGAAACGCTGTTCTAGTGTTACTGTAGGATTTGGAATATAAGTAAAATTGTCCATTTTTGTCTAGCTGTTTAAGCTGTAAATCAAAATAGGATGCTGGGATTCCGATCAAGGAACTTTTGATTTTCTTGTCCTAATGTATTGAAAGCGTGACATTTGTCTTATCATAGAAGAAGAATGCTAGATAATCATATTAATAAATTAAAGTCATAATTGTTTACCATCAAAATATTAGACTTTGACAACATGACACTAACTTGATAACTTGATACGAGGCCTTATATTGTAAGAGGGCGAGAGGAGTCTAAGAAACCATGAATGGTTTCATTTTCAATTTCCTTTTGCATACCTAATTAAGTATTAATGATTTTTTCTGTTTAGTTGTCTGTGAATTGAATGTTTAAAAGTAAATGCGAAAAAACCGAGAATCATATTATTAGGAATTCTTTCTTAACAAAACACAGGTCCACAATATTTTTCATCAAATTCTCTTCAGTTTACTCATTGACACTGAATGTAAATGACATTCTTAAACTTAAAGAAAAAACATTCTACGTGAACTATTTGGGAAACTTTTCTTTACGATCATCTTACCATTGAGTCAAAACACAATGAAATATCTATCTCTAAAAATAACTATTAAACTTTAAACCTTTTTCTTATCTCAACAGCTTTATGTAAATTCTCACACAGATACACGCGCACAGACCTCTGCACGTATGTAAAAGCACACAAAAACATACATGCACACACATGCACACACATACACATACACATACACATACACACAAGCACACATACACGCACAAGCACACACATACACATACACTCACATATACGCACAAGCACGCACATACACACAAGCACACTTACAAACAAACATGCATACGCACTTGAACACACACGCAAGCACACAAACACACATGCATATAAACACACATACGCACTTAAACACACAAACATGCACATAAACACACACATACCCTCACCACATCTACACATGCCCACATAAATATTTACACCTACACACACAAACGCTCAAACATACGCAAGCACATAAGCAAACACAATATAAATGTACGCCAACATATATATACATAAAAATAATTTACACACACACCACACAAAAACACACACAAACACACAAGCACACACACCACACAAGCACACTTATATATATAAACGCATCTAGTAGCATGAACTAGTGCTCCGATAACTATTAACAACTGATATAGAGCCTCATTGAGGAATGGAAACTCTTACTTTAAGAAATCAATGGATAAGCTTGTGTTGAATAAGAACGCTAGATACCACATAATCGCTAAACTTAGGGGAATTCATATCTCGGTCTGAAAGCCTGTGATTCAGTTTTCTCCCTTTCGGCTAGTGCTTTGTACAACCGTCCTATTGTTAATGAAGACCATTTCTTTTTTGTTCCGCCCTGTATTGTTATATTAATTTTTTGTTACTTTTTTTCATCTTTTATGTACTTCATTGTGTTCCTGTAGTAAGAATTTCATGTATTTGTTGATTTGTTTTGTGAAATTACGCCAACACATACAATAGAAAAGTTGCTCAAGTCTTGCTCATTAGTGTGTATTATATTAACACAGACATTTAATGTTATTTTACAGAATATATGAGGTATGCATTTCGCTATCATTACCAAGAATCCTTACAATGATTGGAGTATAATAAACAATAAACAAATTTTTTCAACTCAAGTATGGATGAATAGCTCTTTCTAAGATAATTTATATTAAAAACTAAGGTAATAAAATAAGAATCTAACTTCTCCTTGAAACTAGAAAAAAATGAGCCTTTAATTTGATAATGCAAATAACCAGAGTGTAAGAATAGGGAGAAAAAAATCGCATGAATTTCTTTGCAGAAAGGGGGGAAAAAAGGGCTCCTTTCATAAGTTTTTAACTTTTCATTTACGCGTTTTGATTCTATAAAAAAAATTCAGAATTTTTTTGCTTTCATTTCTTATGTGGTGTTTTTGTTGGATATTTTAACCAGATAATGTTAATGATTTTTTTCATTACCTGATTTTTAAACCTTTTTTTCCTCCTTTTCCATTCCATGCGCTTTATTGAATGCTAAATACGTTTTTATTTCTTATTAAGTGTCTGAAATAATGAAATCTGATTAAAAAAAATCTAATTTAATATAACAAAGAAAGAGCGAAGATTCGTAGTTTTATCATTTTAGTACATTAGAAAATCAAATTAGTCAAATGCAATGAGCAGTATTTAATTAGAGATATCATTTTATAACTTTTTTTGGCTAGGTGTGCTATAATTTTTTTCAATATTTTTTGTTAACTTAAATAATTATTTTGAGAGTGTTTTTGTACACGGAATATTAGATTTATCTATTCGAGTTACGAGAATAATTAAATAAGGTAGTTTTTTTAAAATAAAATAAATTCCAACAAATAATTTTTTAATATATTTTAATATTAGAACTTGGTTGGGAGCTTGAACGTAAAGGTAATAAAAACATGTATTAGCATTTTTATTGAAAAATAAATATAAAAAGAGTTCATTTTAATAATTGTCAGAATTAAGACATTTTTACATAAATGTATACTCTACTAATTCTCATTTTTAATTAGTGCATTTAGTTATTTAATCATAAAACTTACAAGATTTAATGAGATTTTAAACTGGGAAAAGTTTACCAATTTAGCTTAAAATTACACACACACACAATGCAGTTTTTAAATCCAGTCAATAGGGAATTGCTAGCTCCTAATCAACTGACTGGATGTCAAAATGCAAAACAGACAAGAATCTATTCGATTTCTACCTCGGATGCTTCGTATTGTCAAACCAACAAAAACTGACCACTTGCCCATATTTCTGTGATTGATTTCATTGATCTGAGCTAGCCTCCAACTAGACTGGAAAGATTACAAAAAAAGGAACATTAATCTATTCCTATTTCCTTTTCTGACTGTCCAGAAACAGGACGAATGAAATTATTTACAGCGTGCTAAGATCATACATTTATATACAGGGTGTCCAGCCTTAATGTGACCCAATAGCTAATTCCCGAACCATTTGGTTTAGATATGCACTTCCAATTTGAAAAATGTTTTAAAACAGGTAAGGAATGTTTTTATGTGCTTTTCGAAACCACAAAAAAACCCATTTAGAAAAAAATTACAAAAATTAATTTTTTATACGGTCCTCAGGTCCTATCACTTATATTTAGAAAAAGATGCAGTACACAAAAACAAAGTAAACACAAAAAGTTTCATTTTATTACGATAAAAACTGACCGAGTTATGGAACTTTGAAAATCATACTTTATATGCATTTTCTCGGCTATTTTCAAGAAGCTAGTAAGGGGCCGTCTCCAAAGTGAAATTAGTTGGAACTCTGCTAGGAAACTTTCGCTCTTGCACGTCACTCTTATGTAAATCATTTTTAAATTAAAAAGCATACGTTAATAATACAATAATTGAGTACTTAAGAAATAAAATTTATTCTGTGTACGTGTAAAACGTAGAAAAAATAAAATATTTTGGACGAAGGAAACATTTTAAAAGGAGTTCCAAAAAATAGACTTATATGCTACGGCTTCAGTCTGATTTGCTGCGTTTTTGCTGATCATGACGAACGTTAAAAATCTGTTGTGTAGTCGCTTGCAATTGCATACAGTCGTATTCTAATATTACGAATTCTAGTAGGGGAGAACGAGATGTATACAAATGAAGAAACTGTGAAATGGTACTGTTTTATGGCCAATGTAATCGAAATAAGAGATAGGCGGCAAGACTTAATGCCATTAAGTTTCCCACTCGAAGACATCCATCTTATTGCACAATTGCCCGTGCTGTTCAGCGCTTGTATAGAACTGGGAGTTGCAATAGACGTATTCCCTGTCTCGTGCCTTCACCATTATTTAAGTTAATTTGGTCATTCTGATATAATAAAACCCCTGATTCATGATTGAAGCATCATTCTACATTATCCTATATTTGAATGCAAATCCTGTATTATTTTGCTGTATTTGTTAAAACAAGCTGTTGTAATCTTTTGGTACAAGTTGTATTTCTTTAATTTAATTTTTATTGTTTGCCATACAGCAATACAAATTGTCAATCTATGATGTTTACTACGATGTTTTAATTTTTCTATGATGTTTTTTTTTTTTTTTGCCCTTTCTGTATAGATAGTGAATTACTGTGCTCTAAACTCAATTTATATGCGACCCCTTTTTCTTAGCAACTCCGATGCTTCAAATTTATGTAGGCATAACTCGGCCAGTTTTTATCATAATAAAATGAAACTTTTTTGTGTATTGCATCTTTTCCTAAATACAAGTGATAGAACCGGGGAACCAAAAAAAATTTAATTTTTGCAATTTTTTTGTAAATGGGTCTTTTGGTTTGAAAAGCACGTGAAAACATTCTTTACCTGTTTTAAAACTTTTTTTAAATTGGAAGTGCATATCTAAACCGACCGGTTCGGGAATTAGCTATCGGGTCACATTAAGGCTGGATACCCTGTATATAGTGTCAAAGAAAGGGGTTCAGAAGGCATCTCAAAGCTATAATATTCTTTAAATTTATGTTATTTCTTTTTTTTTATTCACATATATTTGAGAAATTAGTTTGTGTGTGTGTTGAAGATTCAGCTAATACAAACACTTTCATCAATCAAAATTAGTAATAGTATAACGTGGGAGTATAATAGATCTTTTGCGTGTAATTATCATAACAAAAAATATTCATGGAATGCAAAATTTGTAAACAAATGAAAAATAAGTTTACTTTTTTACAAAAGGAATATAAATTTATTTGAGAAACAAATGAGTATATTTTTGGAGAGTCAATTTGATTGAAAGATATAAATATAACAGGTCACACATGTATCCTACAGTTGTATTTATTTAAATGGAATGCAGATTTTCAGTCTTTGGAGATTATTTACTTTTTTATTTACATTATTATTTTCTTTACTTGACTTGTTTTAGAGACAATATTGGAATTATTGAAATGAAAATAAACTTTGAAACGAATTCCCAAGAAAATTATTTCGGAATTTTTTTCTCGTTTCAATTGATTTAAGCATCTTGATCAGAATAGATATCACGAAGAATCTTTTTATTACTTAAAGTCAGATATGACGAGAAATTAAGATTCTCTTTTTATCTTTCTCTCTCTCTATCTGTATGTACATACATATAAACTAATATTTGCATAATATGGGTATTGATTTCGAATATAAAATTTCATTTAGTTTGATATCAAGCTCTATGTAGTCTTCCTTAAACCACGAAATTTTATGATTTTAAACTAGTCAGTATAGAGGATAAATTGAAATTAATTTTTCATTCATACAACTTCTGTCATAATTTAGAAAGTTTTAGTTCATTTCACGTGTAAACATCTGTAATAATCAATATGACAATATTTCTCTTATCGTGCATTGAAATTTACTTTCATGACTTAGTGTATCATGTATTTATGGTTACCGTAATGTAAAGAATCTGCAGCTCTAGCGGTTACTTCATTAAACATTGTATCAATAGTAATAATTTTTTTATTACTTCGCCGTTTTACATTTCATACTGGAACTAAAAATATAGTTAAATAAGTATACATGTTTACTATTTAATGTAGCAGGAGATAACAGTTTAATTAATGTTAAAAAATAATGTCATCTTAATGATTTTATCAACTTTAAACCCACTATTTTATGTAATGGTGTTTTCCCCTTAAAATTCCGTAACTAATACTTTATTTAGACTTCATACCGTAAAAAACTTTTTCATTCGAAGTATATGCCCATCCATTCCCATTCTAAAAAAGCCCAAACTTGAAAAGAAAACTTACTTTCTTTCAGTACTTCTTTTATGGGTGGCTTACAATGCCTTTGAAAAAGCTATGGAACTAGAATGCGCTTCCATGGGAACATGACAGATTAACTTTTCAGTTACTAACGTAATGCATTTCAGCAGTTCTACAGCGTTACTAGAATAGTTTGTTTTGCCACTTAAAAAATGCGGATAAAGCCTAGTGAAAGTATACCGATTGTAACTGCATATGCACATTGAGAAATATGTGAGATGTTAGTCAATATATGGATCATGTCTTATAACTTTCAAAAAGCTTATTTATACTTGATATTTTGACTTATTATGGGCTGATAAATAGTATTTCTGTAGATTTTAAAAACACTGTAAGAACTAATTTCCCTTTTATTTCAGTTTTTGAATGTTAAGTTATATGAAACTGGCAACGTGATCCATTATTAAGAGGGATTATGAAAAAAGGTGACAATACAAGCCCTTATGAAGAAATGCTTTAGATTACCTCATTTTAAGTATTTAATGTCCTTAAACTCATCTATAGATTATTTTGTGATTACTTAAGTCCAAATAAATGATAGCTATATTATCAGTAACCATTTTATCATTTACCAACCCTATTTTATGCGAAACAAATGTAGTAATTAAAAAAGCACTACTATTTTAAGAAAGAAAGGACAGATTTCTAAACTAAGAATACCATTGCTCCCACTTTTATTTTAAGAAACCCTCATGTCACAAATAAAATTATGTCGAATTCACGAATCCCGGAGGTATAGTGGGCTGATGTACTGAACCACTAAGACAGGCCCAATGAGGAAAATATGTAAGGCTTAGGTGTTGTTCGATTTCTGTAGCTTAGTGGAAAGGGAGGATTTTCAAAATGCTGGGGCCACGATATGCGATGCAGCAAGTGAAAATCTTGTGTTTTTTTGGTAGGTACCGGCAGTGTATGCTGCTGGAAGTCCAAGTAATCTCTTTTACGCCGACGGAAGGGAAAAGGTTAGGATCTATAGAGGCGATCCCCGACAAAACTGGACCAAACATTTCAGAAACGACTTTGATCTACAAGTGTTTGCATACCATGGGAGCTTTATAAAGTCCACAAATGACCATTATGAGGATCAAAGAATGTCTATGCCGGCCAATTTTAGTTTGTATGTTCATCCATTAAACTCAGCGTTTCTCAAACTGTGAGGGCGCCCCCTAGGGGGGCGTAATAACTCTACGAGGGGGTGCGAGCATATTCAAAAGTCGAAAATAAATGATTATTTAAAAAAATTATTATTTTACTGAAAGTAAACAAACAATATACATTCTGACATAATAAAACATAAAATACACATTTGCACTAATATAATAAGTACACTTATAAATGTATCAGTACTGCACCAATGCATTTTATAATTAATTTAACAATACTAAGTTTAGAACAAGTTGACCATTGACCCACGGGCTTGTCATATATAAAATTTTTACAAAAAAATAACACTTATCTTCATAATTTGTACGGCTTATAATTAATCCCATAACTGCCGATTAAAAGTTGCGTGATTCGCTCTCTTAATGCCACCGTTTTCCTTGTAGGGGCGCGTATGTGATGTATTGGGGGGGGGGATGAAAAGGAATAAATAAGTAAAAACTTCTCTGAAATAAGTAAATCCTTAGAGCAGACACTGTCAAGGTCCATTTATTGCATTCCAAAACCTTCAGAATAATTTTATGGATAGCAGTGCACAGAGGAGTTAGTACTTCGGAAAGACGAATATATACGTCCAAGGCAATAAACGCCTTGAGATGTTATAGACGCCGGTGGCACTTAACAGGTTAAAGTCGTATTGTGGCTTTAGCGTCAAGTATAGTATTATTGAATTCAATACATTGTTATTGTATGGAGGGGGGCGCGATAAAAATTATGATTGAATATTGGGTCGCAAATGTTGAAAGTTTGAGAAGCACTGATTAAACTACCTCAGGGACTGTTCGCAAATGCTGGTTTGAAATGGGACCGTTGTGGAGTCGAACTCTTACAACAACCACACCTCCTAACACATAAAGAAAGTTATTATGACTCTGAAATGATAGATATATATTTCCGAATTATTGTGCTCCTTATGCAAGTTGTCACATTGGTAGTAAATATCTTTATAATTGGGAAGCAGATAAAACAAATTAATTAACAGAAATAAGTTTGGAGAGTAGTTGCGTGATAAGTGGAACAATAAATGCCTACCTTTTGGGTAAGAAAAGAAAAGAATTGGCTTTGTTAAAAATTGAGTATAAAATCCCCACTTTTTCAAATGTATATATATATATATATCCTGTATTTCTAATACTGTACACCTTTATTATTAACTGTCTTTTTCAAACAATACTACACATGAATATGTTTATTGAAAAGTGCTGCCTGTATATAATTACATTCAATCACTTTCAGAATTTGAACCAAGTGTTTTTGTACACATGTAGGTGTACACTCGAATGCATATGATTAAAAATATAAAATGCACAAATTCATGTAAAAAAACGGATTACAACATGTTTTCATAATAAAACAGCCAAGTGATTTCTTTTTCAGTTTTCAAGTAAAATCTTAAATATATCTCAAAGGAAAAGAAAAGAACATTTATTTTTTCTAGTTTGTTTCTGTCATTAGTATTTTATAAGATGAAAAAGTAAAAAAAAAAAAAAATGAAAGTAAAAGCTTTTAAAGTCATTTTTAAAAAAATGAAAAATTTTCGTGATCAAACGAACATTTTAGTCTTTTTTCATCCAAATGATCTTAGCCATACGTTTTGTAATGAGAAAGGAAACGCAAGGAATGCATAAAATATGATATATATGTAGAGGTCTCTTTGAAATGTTTGTTTTATAACTGGGATGTATGTCTGTTTTGTTAAACTTATTTTATTTAATATGTTTTCTTCTTTATGAATTAGATATTCATTTTATGAAAGAAATCTTGAATTTTGACTTAAACACGTGAAAAGAATTTCTATATCTCTGTCTTTGAACTTTTCAAAATACTTTTTTAGTCAGTTTTAATCCATGGAATATATTATGAATCATATTATAATTCACACAATAAATATGAATTATAGTTAGTTCTTAAATTACAGTTAACTGGGAGGGAGGGGGGTACCCCCGTATTTACCGAAATGTGGACAAACCATATTGTAGAAATTATACAACGATTCATACTCATTGCTCAAATTCTGTAACTGTAACTTACATGCATTATGTAGTCCTATTTTCCCCCAATATATTTGTGACGGGTGCTTACGCGTTTCACTAATCTTCTCTCAAATCTTTAAAGACTTTATTTATTTTAACCAATCTCCGCCGAGAGCCAAGGGTGTGACTTATGCAAACAAGATAGTTTCGGGTTTGCGAGTTCGAAAAAGATATAAAAGAGAGAAATGAAATGAAGAGAGCGAGGATGACTAGAGGTTGATTAAGAAGGTGATTCTGAGAGATCAGTTTAACTAGTGGAAGTATATTCGCCTGAGGAAGGCTATTGAAAAAGTTCATTAATTCGGTTCGGGACGGAACTGAAGATATCAAAGATTGAAGCCGCTCCTTAGAACAATCCAGTATTAGAGAAACCTGCCTTAAAAAGGTATCAGGTAAGTTATTTTCATAAATTATATATAAATGCGTAGTTTGATTGTATACGTTATTCTCCGTGGTTTCAGTTAGTATTCCGTCGTTCATAATCGGGTTCTTCTCGCACTCCACTGTAATTTGTTGTTCTTAAAGTTTGATTAATATTTGTGTATTTCTCTATTAAGAAAGGTCATAAATAATATGATTTATTAATTAAGTAGTCTTTAATCATGAATCCAACATACCCAATTTAGATAATATGCAAAGGGGAGTTAATAATCATCGGGGAGTGAGAGACTACGACATATTGTAAACAGGAAAGAAGTAAATTTCAATTCTTCATCTTCGCTTTTTAATTTGTATTTTAATTTCGTGCCTCTTAAACTACTGTTCCTAGTCACATTTTCCTCTAAATTGCCCTGAATTTTTATTTCGTCTTTTCTCTTGCACCTTGGCAGAGTCGTATGCAGTTAACCATGACTAAATATTGTTTCCTTCGATGCTACACATAAGAATTTTTCAAAGTACTTCAGTGGTACTAGGGTTCGAACTTTTGACACGTCCAACACGAGTTCATAACCTTGACCACTAAACGATCGTGCCTACAGAAGAAGATGGCATTCTACTCTCTAAAATTTAAGAATAGTATTTGTTAGAGATTTTCTTTAGTTAATTCTAATTCTTTACTAAATCCTTAAGCAAAGCTAATGATAAAAATATTATTTTTTGTGTTTCATAAAAGAACTTACATTCCATTTTATGATAGTTTTAAGAATATTCAACGAATGTAAACTCCTATGTGTATTAATATACATAAAATTCAGCCATTTCAAACATTTTGCAGACCACACGAAAGGAATTATATCGAATTTTTAAAATTTACTTAGATTAAAGCACCTTTTTTAGTATTTTTTTCAATTTTTGAATTGATTAAGCAAATATACCAAATAAGGAATTGAGAAATAGTTAATAGGAGGAATTTTTTCAAAGTGCAACAAATCCTTATAGACTTAAACGGATTTGTCTTACCATGATTTTTAAAAAACTCTGTTGTTGACAAATAATAGAAAAATCGAAGCAATTTCTATCAAAACAAAACTTGTATCTCCAAAAGTTATTTAGACTAACACCTCTTTTAGTAATTTTCCCCTCCATTTTTTGAATTCATTAAGCAAATATACCAAATAAGGAACTGAAAAATAGTCTATAGGAGGAAGTGTTTCGCAGTGCAATAAATCCTTATAAACTTAAAAGAATTTGTCTTACCATGATTTTAAAAAAAATCCGTTGTTGATTACAAATAATAGACAAATCTAAGCAATTTTTATCAAAACAGAGCTTGTATCACCAAACAAATAACACTATTAAGGATTACACTCAGTTTCAATTATTTACCCGCTCCTAAGAGAACTGAATCAGAGTTAATGGCATCTCCATCCTCATATTCTCAAAGAATTTAATAATTTGCAAAGGAGAGTTGTAACTTGAGACCAAACCCATGATCCGGAAAGATGCTGATATAAGTCCTTACTCCAATCTCAGGTAATAAGTTGAGATTTAATGGGTAATTAAGTTGGTTCCACTTTCCTTAGTAATGAGCTTTTGTAATCTCTCGTCCGTTCGTTTTAATGGCATGGAATAGCAATCACAAAGAGCAACTGGAGAGGAATTTATTTTTCCTTCACTCTCGAACATAACTCAGCTATATTTTGCAAATTTCTGAATACTAGGGAGAATAGATTAATTTTAATTGCCAATATAAAATTATACTCTTTCAAAAATGTGAGTTTTCATTTTGCACTTATCTATGGTGTTTTAAATTCTAATAACTCTATAATGCGATGATGACTTCTTAAAAAGTGTTCCATGATTCCAAGGATAATTTGAAGACATTAAATTTTATTTACTAATTCTCAAAGGGGCAATTTATGTACTATTAGTTTTGCAGATTTAAGTAATACATACAATCAGGTCTAATACAGGTAAATAGCTAAATGACTGTTTATTAGTTCCTGAACTTTTGAGAGAGAAAAATCATTTAGAACATTGATAAAGTTTATTATGCAAAGTATCCTATTTTTTTAAGTAAGTTAAATGAATTTCATTTTCCTATTTGGCTAAGCAAATTGTGAGTTTCATGGAAATATAAATGTTCAGTAATTTTGGAAATTATTATTTTCATATTTTTTTAATTTCCGTAAATTATTCCTAGAAGAGAGGCATTGTTTTAATTTTTGCACTTTAGTTTGATAGTCTACTTTATATATATTTTTTCTGTGAAAACAAATTTAAGGTGATTCAATGATTTTTCCTTAATATTTTATTTAGCTTTTAATAGGTATACAAGTTGGTCAAAAAGTTTCCTAAAGAGGTCAGTTTCAAATTATTAAAAAATAAAACAATAATTTAATCCTATTAGCCTTCAAGATACTGCCCTGCTGCATCCATATACTTTTGTTCCAGCTTTAGTATTACAGTTCAAAAACTCTTGGAACCCATTTTTTAAGAAGTCCCTCAGATTTTTTGTTACATTTTAGATCACCTCATCTGAATCCACAACACTATGTGTCTCTTCCGTTTCATTTTCAGCCTTGGAAACAGGTAAAAGTTCTCTGGTACTGAAGCCGTTTCCGTATGCTTTCTTCAGCATCTCGAACGTCTCAGGTGATTTCTTGAGAAAAACACAGAATTTGATGTTTGCACGCTCCTCCAAAGATGGCATTGCAAAACTCGACGAATGGAAAAATTTTCCGAAATTATCTGCAGCTAACATCATCAGTACAGGAAATAAATTCCACAATGATTGTGTGTTTTCCTTATTAGTGCTACCAACCCCCCAAAGAGATATTTTCCCTCCTACGAACACCTGCGAGAATGTAAAGGATCCCTCCGGGATTTTTTTAGTGTTTTTTAATAGTCTTTGTTTAATTTAGTATTATATATATTATATATTCATCATACCTCTTACCAAACTTATCTCTACTCTAACTAGAGCCACTAGACGCTTGTATATCTCATTTGAATCCGCTACCTATTGGTGAGTGTTTCACCAAACAGATGGCGAAATACCTTTCTATTTCTTGAAGAGAGAAAAAGAAAACAGCCTTTGTGCTCTGAAGTTGTAACATTTTGCATAGGCAATAAATATAATTTTAATTTTAAAAATATCAATTCAGATTCATTGTCTTACACTATGTATACGAGCATGATCATAACTTCGAACATTTTTGATTTTCTTGTAGAAAATCCTCTAACATTAATACCCTTACCACATGAAAAATAATATGTTTTAATGAATGTTATTAATATTTCAATCAATTATTTTTTGAATGTACTACGATAAGTTTCTTTATGCTGTTTTGTTAATTATTGCTAGTAAATTTATAATTCTGCGTATTAAAGCATGTTAACTCTTTATGAACTACAAGAGAAATGAAGACTATTTATAATATAATCAAGTCTTATATATATCTGATCATGTCTTTAAAAAGAAATCTCTCAGAATCTATTTCTTGATAATATATGATGACAGTTTTATTTATCATTATAATTAAGTAATTTTTAGTTCAATTGGTATGACAAAGCAGTAAATTATAGTTCTAGATACATGTCTAATAATTTTCCATACATTAATTTTTTCTCTTTTAACAGCATATTGCATGATGGAACTTAAAATGAATTAAAACTTAAGGGAATCAAAAAGATAAGGTTTGAGAATACTCATCTTACGGTGCGTGTCAAGTTTAAAGCACATAAAATTTTTCAAAACTTATTTGGATTATTAATTCATATTTAAATACACGTTCTACAAATTGCTTCTTAAAATTTTATTTAACACAATTGTGCTTTAAATTGTACCTTAGACCAAATAATTTAACATGTAAACAAAAATTAGTGTTATACGTTAAATGCTTGATTATTGTTCTTGAATGTTGAATGAGGTGATTCTTCGATAAAATCAAATTCTCAATTGTTTGCAGCTCAATTATAAACTAGACAACCTCAACAGTGAGTTTCAAGTTTGCCTTACCATTTTGGTAAACTGTACGTGTGAGGATACCCCTTATGTTTTCTACGAATCTAAAGTAAGAACTAAGTTCTTGCCACACAAGTTACAAACCGATACCCTTTTCCACCTAAGAAACTGTGACGTTGCGTTGAAATAATAAGGTATATGTACTGCTCCATCCGAAAGTCCAATGATATCCACCTAAAATTTCAGTAGCAGGAAGCAAATAACTGGTAGATAAATATATTTTGATAGCCTTTCGTGATTTGAAAACCATTCATAAATGCTAAGAACGTCTGATCTCTCCTATACTATTACAGAATCTCCATTACGTTTTGTTTATATACTCCCTCTAAATATCCTTTATTATTTTTGGTGGATGTACCAATTTTATGCAATCAGAGCCGTGTAAATTACATTTTTTTCATTGCTGAGTATGAAATTCAATCACATTTTACAAAATCACATATGCTGTTTAGACTACTCTAATAATGTTTCAAACATGGCAATCAAGCCATCCTTAGCTTTTGACACAAACTCAGTTCTAAAACTCTGCCATGAGTAGTTATTCCAATTTTTGTCCTCCACCTGTATATTTCAGATAGAGAATACCTCTTAATTACAATCAAGTTTTTGGTCCTTGATCATTAAGAAGGGTATTCACTCGTGCTGTTCTATTGCGGAATTTTCATTTAAAATCGTTGCCACGAACCAAACCCGATAAACTCTTCACTTCGATTTTATAAAGAAGCTGAAATTTTAGTAATGGAGTTATGCTTTGCTATTATATTTCGTATTTTTGAGGAAGTCTCCTGTGAGAATTTTTTTGACCCCTTGCAGTTTTGTATAAGCCCCAGAACAATACATTGCTACTAAAATACCAGTGATTGAATTGCTAATGCCAAAGTGTAAAGCTTGCATAAAAAATATCGAACGTGAACATTTGATGCGGTTATTTTTGTACCGCAGTTAGATAATATTTTGCACGCACGGATTATAGACTGCAAATATTTTTCACACATAAATAGTAATATTACAGGAATGAAGTAAAATTTAAAGTTTTATTCTGAAACTGTGTTGTGCTCTTAAACAAGCATTACATAATCATATTTCACTTTAACTACATTCTACAGTCAGTGATTGAAGAAAACATTTTCTCTCTAAATCTAAAAATAGTTTGAACCATTGTTCTTTTTCACTGGTTACGAGGATAATGTCATTTTTCTATGATGGATCGCATTTCAAAATGAGTTTATCTATGAATATATTTTCCTTTTTACCTATAATAAACTATCCATCACTTCTTATGTCCAAATATTTGTTTACTTGTATTCATAAAATTTAGAATCTCATAAATCAATATGTTTAAAAGAATATTCCGTTCAGTATTTGTTAACAAATAAATTATCTTTCAACACAAAACAATTCTTAGAAAATATCATGTGTTACTCATCTTTATTTACATTTCAAGAAAAATGATTGTGAATTATAATATGATCTGCTTTAAAGCATAGGCGTGATTAAAAATGTCCTGCACTTATGGCAAATAAAATAACTTGAGAAAAATCTATGATTATAAAGGAAGATATACTTTGACACCCAAAAATTTCTGAAGTCCTCTGTATAACCTTTTTCGATTAATAAAAATTCTTTGCTTATATATGATTTCTTCCTTGTATAAAATTCTGCTTGCATTGAAAGACAATGCATTTATTAATGTTGCTTTTCTTCTAATTAGATTCTATCATACTATCATATATTCTATGCATGCATATAAGTTACATACATTCCCTTTTTTAGGTTTTGTAAATGTGGTGTCTTATATTAACAACATATTAATTCTTTATATAAAAAGAAGAAGAAAATTGCAAATCTTTCCTACAAAATTCACGATTTCTTTCATTTTTCCCCCTAAAATGCCGTGGTTTTAAAATGATAAATTTATTGTTTAGTTACATCGTACTGGGAAGCAATGCTGAAGACATTGATGCCAAATTTCCCAAGCATTTCAGCCGGTACTTCACCCTCCAACTTCTGAACTAAAGTAATGTGAGGACTTTGAGTCTCGAGTCCCTCTACTTGGAGGATTTTTAGTGGCACCACAAGTCAAAAGACGCCTATACAGAAACAATGGTGTCCATGAATGAGTGACCACTATTAATCGGTTACATTGGTTGCCTATAAAAGTATACAGGTAGTAGAAAACTCATTTTTCTAAAAAATTTTGCTGTAATGCTAGTATTTCCTCTATTCACTTTTAAAGAGGTGATTCCTATATAAGCCTGTATCAGCCTCCGGATTGAAGTGATCATGTTTCTCTAGTGGTATGTTACGTGATTACAGATCAGAAGGTACCGAGTTCTATCCTACTCATTGGTGACCTTGACGCCGAATAAAGAAAGACGCTGTCGTGGTGCCATCTACCTGGTACAAGAGCAACTAAAGCCGTCCGACCCACTTGACGCAGTTCACAAAGCCGCCAGACACACTTGGCGCAACATCAACAATTCGCACGCTCGCCATAACAACCACTTCGTTCATTTGCCTATTCACCGACTCAATAGTGAGGGAATGTGTAGCGGTGGTTCCTATATAAGCCAGTAACAGCCTCCGAACTGAAGTGATTATTTTACTCTGGTGGTATGTTACATGCTTATAGATCAGAAGGTACCGAGTTCTATCCTCCTTATATTTTTTGCAATTGTAAGATATTTAAAATCAATAAGTTGAAATTTAAATATTTTTTGAAGTTTTGTGTGTAATGCGGAAATGAAAAATTACATGTTTTTAAAGTTTAATTGCATAAGTTCAGTGAATTCGAGTGTGTGTACGCGTGTGTGTGTGAATACAGTCCCTGTAAAAAATCTTATTTAAAAGTATATTTTTAAAGAAATTAAAATGACATTTTTGATTAACATGATCTAGCAATATCTATCCTTTTTAAATTAGTTTTCCCCTCCTTCCTTTTACATGATTTAGTTAATTAGGTTAAAAATAACTATTCTGGAATTCTTATAGACTTTTTTCACTTATTAGCCATTTGGTCTCGGAAAAGGGATAACATCACTAAAAGAAGAGACATATTTGAGTTTTCAGGTCAATTCCTTTGGGCAGCCAGACATCAACCATGTCAAAATGAGTTATGATCCTCATATTCTGGTACAAAAGCACGCATGGTGTGTTATTTTTACCATTCGCACGACCTTCAAAATGTCAGTTACAAAATTAGATTTTTATGGGAAGAATAGGAAAAAAAATCCGATATATATATATAAAGTTATTGAGAAATGGCACTTCATCATGCTGAGGTTTTTCGAAATTAAGTTTGGGGAGATATGTTTGTCAATAACAGAATTAGACAAATGTATACAACTACAAAAAATTTTCAAAATTACATATGGATTGCTTAACTCCGAATGACTGGGATTTTTATATTATTAGGTAAAACTAATGTAGAAAAGACATCTTTTTTTGAAATTAAAAGAATCATGTTTTCTAAAAATATGGTAATTTTTGCGTTCTGTAGCACTCTGACATTCAAAATATTTTGAATGTACCCTATTTATTCGAATCTAAGAGCAAATGATTCTAAGCCGCACCCCAAATTCTCAAACATGTTTTTGTAAAAAATAAATAAATAAATTATTTATCGATAAACAATACATAAAAATTTTTAAAAAATGAAAATAAGATTTAAATAGAAGTAAATATTTTATTTATTTTAGTAATATTAAATACTTTAAAATACATGCCTAAAACTGTAATTGCTCTAACCGTCAATATCATAGTCTGTTTCCCCATCCAAAGAATATTTCAACCTTCAATTCTAAACCGAGTGTGATTTACAACAGCATTAACAATGGGGGGAAAGGGTGGCTTAGATTCAAGTAAATACGGTAGTGTAAGAAGTAGTTGAAATTAAAATTCTAAGAAAATCTTAGTAATTTAAGCTATTTTAAATCAAATTAATTTAAAATATACAAGAGAAAAAATTGAATTTTCTCATTACGTATAATTACTATTTAATTTTTAAAAATGAATATTGAAGAAGAAATGAACTTTAGAAAAAAGCAAAAATCAATAATATTAACAAAGCTGAGAAAGAGAGAGAGTTCTTATTTTTATGTCATATAAAACATGTAATGCCGATGTTTTTACACTCTGCTACAAAATTCCCCTTCTCTAATGCACCACTGGAAACAGTAATGAGTTTGCTTGGAAAAGCCTATAGTTGCAAGGATTCTGTCTGTAGCACTCCTAGTACTTGATGCGTCCTGCTGCAAGGGGCGTGGTTTTCATCTCAAGAGCTTCCGTTTCCCTGTGTCCCTCCATTATTTTCCTTTTTATTCTTTTTCTGCTGTTCAATTGAAAGGGAGAAATCAGGAAGTGTACAAGAACCCCCGGAATGTAGCCTAAAATGAAAAGGGGACTTGGTAACAACCTCGCATCACAGCATCTAGTGTTTGGGCGGGGAAGAGGGGTAAAACGAAGTGTTTTTGTTATCCTTTTTTTGTCTTTTATAATTTGTTAAAGAACAGAAGAAAATCTTTTTTAAACGACCATTTCTGTTTTATGCGAAATTTTTCTCGTAGAATATGATCTTTTTAGAAATGCTTGTTTTAAAATGATAGTATTTTTAGCAGGAAAAGTATTTTTATGTTTATTGTTGAATCTGTGTGTGTAATTTTAAATTATGTCTCCCCATATAGATATACAATTTCTCTGAGAAAGATTTTGTTGTTGGTTCGAATTAACATCTACTCCATCGAAAGGGTTTTTAAGTAGGAATAAATGACGCCACTCTCAATCTTGATATCATTTTTGTATCATTATTATGTAACATTTTCGTGTATGCTATGAAAGATGCATACATATTTCTGTCTATTAATTTCATTTTCTTTTCAACTTAATGGTTGTTGTTTTTTAGCAAAACTAGCTTGTTTCTCTCACAGCTTAATTTTATTTATATTGTAGTGTCTTCGACGGGTAGCGTGTAAAAACTCTTAGCTAATCATTAAAAATATTTTTATTTTTATCTAAAGAACAATATTGTTAATTTCAAGCATTCTGAAGTTCACTGGGAAGGGAAAAAATGAATAAGTTTACTTTCAGGTGTTAGTCATAATCGTCCAGCCGATGCCCTGTGAAAAAATTCCACTTCTTCTCAGGGAATTGGATCTTTAGGGTTCGGAGAGAAAAAAAATAGCATAATATTTCTACCGCGGGCACTCGCCTCGCGCTTTCTTCTTAGTCCCCAGGATCAAAGGTCAGGAGCCGCCAGCATCCCTCTCTCTGCCCCTCGCAACCAGGCCTACACGTAAAGCGAGATCATTTCCGTCCTGAGGGCACTTCCCCCCCCCCAATTTTTCCTTTCTCTAGATCAGGAACGTCCGTCTTTTTCCGCAGGATACCGTCTCGGGAGTCGATCCCTTCCTTTTCCGAATCGACCCTTTTAAACTCCAAGGGCGGGTCAACTCCATACCCCTCGCCATCTCCCATTGGCAGGACCCAAGGTTTTGCACCCTGCATCTCGGTCTCACTAGCCCACCACTGGTGCAGGTAGGACAATGGCTCTGATCCCTCTCAAAGGTTTCCCGCGACAAAGGCTTGTCCGACATCTGGTTCTCGAACCACCTTGCCGCCTTTTCCTCTTTTGATGTGACCTACCGAGGCGCCAGTCTTTTAGGACAGACAAGTACTGCCTATGGACGAGCACAATATAGTTATATCCAGTTCATTGCGTTGTTAGTCACACCGACGTTGACTGTCCAGATGCCAGACAAAGTACAATGGCACCAAAGCCACGGGCACTGTCTCCAATCCTCAAACGGGCCACCTGCTCTCCAAATGTTACATTCGCCATGTATAGGGGAGCATTCCATTCTTTGTGATGACGTCACAATATATTTCTTTGAAATATATAAGTTATACTTGGAACCATGATAGAGATCTGGTAATTTTGTGCTGTTAGATATATGGAGATGATTTTTTAACTGTTTTCCTAATCTTTCAACTTTCACACAATGTGGAAAATGTGAGTCCTACTTAAATATAATTTGTAACACTTCACATTATTCAACATGATGGTCTTTAAATTCAGGAATGGATTCATCTATACATTCTCGTTTCAAGCATCTCCAATCGCAAAGCTCTAAACCTTAAGCATCATTCTACCTTTACGGACTTAGTGAGTTTTTCGCCAAAACATATTTTGTTCTTACTGGTATTTCGTAAAGAAATGGGAATTTTTCTACTGATAGAAATTAGAAAAGATCGCGCAAAGATATACGTAATTTAATGGAACTGCATTCCTGGAATTTCAGTCTGACATGCGTTCAAAGTTATGCATATTTTTTAAAACGTTTTTCTACTTTGATATACAGAGGCTGCAAAATATGTTTTTTTTTTACTCAGTCTCTTAAAATGTTTCTAAAATAGTTTTTATTTTATTCATTTTAGCTTAAACATCCTTAATTCTATTTCCCGATTTTATTTATAATTTAGTGGAATGTGAAAATTACCCCTTTAATTTATGGAAAATGTAATTTTATTTCGAATCCAAATTATTTTCTTTTTATTTTGATGCTTTCTGCTGCTTAGTTTTCTTTTGTTTAGTTTTAATTTTTTACGGGCGCGTTAGAATGGAAATAATTATAAACAGTATTTTTCATTTTAGTAAGTGTTTTTCGTATTAAAGTAAATCCTAAAGAGTTTCTTAATATTAGTTTTTTCAGAGAGTAACAACCACGAATCAGTGGTGTACACAGAAGTGTGAGAGTCCGCAGAATCGATCTCTTAACAGTTATTAAACTGTTTCTAAAATGCATTAATATATTTAAGTCTCAATTATTTGCAATATATCAACGATTAAAGTTATAGATTCCTTCCCCCAAAAAATACGTCCATCTAAAGCGTACATAATATTGCCATGTGTGTATATAATGTTCGCGCATGAGTACAAAATAATAAATAAATTATTTTCTTTAACAAAAAAATTTATTAGCAATATGCAAGTTCAGATTAAAAATTCTCTAGCAACTTAAAATATCCTATATCTAATATCGTTATATTTACTCAAAATAAATTCCATGTAGCAACCACATTGCTGGTTAAACGATAATTTTCATTAAAAAATGTAGTATAAAATTCAAATGATCAATACCCATTCTATAAACAATTGTATTAAGTGAACGTAGATTTGCTAAATATAGAATGGATAGAATGTAATAAAATTATACTTGTAAAACGAAATTATTTAAAATAGTACCAAACTTCTATAGATATTTGTTAAAAACGGTCTTAAAAGTTCTTTCTTGTGGCCAAAGCAATCAGTCCATGCTACTATTCACGCTTACAGCTCCCGTGGAAAATAGTAATGATAAAAGGAAGGTATAAATTTCCCTCGTGTTCCAGGAATGAAGCCAAAAGTAATTATGCTTCAACATTTCCGGGTAAAATTCTGGTAAGTTGAGCTTATTCAAGACAAATAAGCCCAACTTACGCCGGAATTTGGCACGAGAATACTTACAAATGAAAGCAACTTTTCCCATAAAAATTTTATTGAAATTCATGAAGAAAAGTCATTTTTCGACTAGTGACTTTTGCTCTAATGCATTTTTCTAATCTCACAACTTTTATTTATTAAAGTATTGTTTTTAGTAAAATATCGATATGTTTAAAATAAAAATTCGATGATAAATATATAACTTACTTGTCGAATAATTCTTCTTTAGGGAGCAATATTATAATGGAAAAATTGAGAAAAACCCTAATAGAGAGAGTTCTTAGCTAAAAACTAATTATAACCATCAACTATGAAGTAACTGAAATTCGAA
This sequence comes from Trichonephila clavata, assembly GCA_019973975.1. Classification (NCBI taxonomy): domain Eukaryota; kingdom Metazoa; phylum Arthropoda; class Arachnida; order Araneae; family Nephilidae; genus Trichonephila; species Trichonephila clavata. The sequence goes on from BMAO01000926.1 coordinate 41,301, forward strand.
AATTTATAAATGTTTCAGATATACAGGGTGTTTCATAAAAGATGGGCAATGCTTTACGATGTGATGATAGACATCTAAACAAACAACTTTCATAAAAAAATGCACGGTTTAAATTGAAATGAAAAGGAGCTAGAGGAACTGAAGGTGATGTTATTATAATAGGCAAAAACACACTTGTAACTTTGATGACATGTGGTCATAAAAGTGTTCAAAACATAGACCAATATTGTCTATGCGCATGGCACAACATCGAAGAAAAGATTGACGAACTTTAAGAAAAACATCCAGCATTTCGACCCTGCAGCAATTGAAAGACTGGCAACGAATTTTTCTGCAGTTTCAATGGAGGTCTCATACTTAAGAACCTTCAACTGTCCACAAAATAAATTGAAACATAAAAGATCTGGCGAGTGCGGTGGCCTACTATCGTAATTTTGAAAGAAACTAAATAAGTAACATGCAAATTCAATATTTTTAGGGTTTTTTTTAATATTGAAACTGAATTTATTTAAACTTACATGTAAAAAATTATTCATTTCTTATCATATTTTTGCATTAGAAAAAATTGCATGTATGTTTTTGATTGGAATATGGAATGCGTTTTCTATTTCCTCCAAAAAAGAAGCTTTTCAATAAAACCCAGCAATCTATACGAATGAAACAAAATCTTTTTCTTTTAACGAAGCATGGGACCTTTCCATTACTTTATCACATGCAATCAATTGCAGACAATTCCTTTCTTTAACAACACACAACGGATTCATTGTTTTATTTTTGTTACTAAGAAATGTTTAGCACACAATAAAGCAATTTATTTATTCGCAATTCAAAGGAAAAATAAGGATTTTTAGTACAATTGGTATCTTTTTCAAAACCATTTGTTAGATGCAGATTAACTTAAATTCGAAATCGTGCATTAAATATGAATGATTTTTATCTGCAATCTTGAAATTGAGCTTGAATACTGCTTACGTTTTATTTTAAAAAATGCTTTCTGTCTTTCATAATACATGCAAAAGTGCATTTAAGTTGAGTTTAGATTAAAGTACTTTTCTTGGATATATATATTTAGAATCAATTTGTATCGAAATAGTATTCCCTCATTAAATGTAAAATTATATCGAATAGCTTATTTAATATCCTTCAGAAAGCTCTTTTAAAGCTACCAATGCATATTTCATTACACGCAGGACTTGAATTGGAGAAGTACTCTCTCTGATCTATTTTAATCAAGATATTTCTTCGACGTCGGATGAAAAAAATCTCTGTTTTCAAGAAATTTATTCAGAGTTTTTTTTTTAAAGTTTGTAAATTTACTCATTGAAGATTTAACTTAATATCCTTGTATTGATATACAAGTCGAAAGACGGCAAATATTTTCTAAAACAAATAGAGCTTGTTAGGGGAATTATTCGCAATGTTTTTTTTAAGGAAAGTAGGTGAAATAAATTTAGCTTTCTAATTTCTTAAGACTTATTGATATTATTCAAAAAATATCATTAATAAATTGTCATATAAAATAAGGTATATCTATAGCATACACTATCAACAAATTAAAATTCAAGCAAATACAGCTTTGTTACTGTATTTTGGAGAAAGAAAAGCAGCGTAATTATTTATCTATGTAAGGTACTTCAAACACCTATATAAAAAATAGCAGGATGCCACCAACAAAGGCTATTTTAACAGTCTGGCTAATATAACCTGGGAGCCGATTTAAAGAGGGGCATAGTGATTGAACTGAGAAAAGATGTCCCAAATGACAGTCATTTAGATGCCTCCCCCAATGTACCTACTGAGGAAAAAAATTTAAAAAAATAAAAAGAAACTGGGTTGGGTTTGATGGATTCTGGTGTAGCCAAGGTGATGTAAGCAAGCGTGGAACTGAATATCCACCGACAAGCGTCGGCTACATTGCAAGCCCCTTCTACCCTCATTTTGCGTGATTTGCAAGACACAACTGATATATTGCCATATTGATCAAAGACATTAGTAGCAGGTGGCATTTACTTATGGCGGCCTTTAAGAAGATTGATCGTGGTCCCACGGCACACCGTTTCGGTGGTTCTGGGATAAGTTCTACAGCACCGTTTTCAATAGTGGCTAACTAAGTTTTTAACGACGAAATGGTACAAGTTCATGTTATCAGATAATCCCTTTTTCTGTTCACAAAATAACTGTTGCAATTCGTTCTACCGCATGTTTGGTATACTACCAAGCAACTCATCATGGTTTGGAAGGCCATCGTGTACAATAACAAACCACTTCAGGGTCGTTTTCAGAACAGTATGATGGCCCAATGTCAAATAACACTCCTCTTCCTTTTAAAAAAGAAACCAATGCTTTTTATCAATAATAAACCACCCAAACCTGTACTGTACGCATCCTCCAAGGAATATTGAAATATTTATGTATGCTTTCTCCGGTATAGCTCTTTTGGTCTTTCACCACTCAGACACGTCTAGAATTATATACCTCTGCATGTCCTGTCACCTCCTAACAAATTTACAAATTTGGACAAATGGATAACAAAGAATGGAGATCTCTCCCTCATCTATCGTTCCTTTCACTGACTTAGATACGTTACTTTGTCTAACACCATTCGCGGTGGTCGTACAACTTGCTCAGCTGACATTGTTCCCATTTTCTGTTACGAGAGCCACTTCAAGATAAACATCACTTACTTATTTTGTAGCTGTCTCTTTTTGTTCGCCGAGTTTCATTACTTTCTTGCCACTTCTTCGATACCATTTAATGCATAAAAGCCCTAACATACAAGCATATTCTATATATATATATATATATATATATATATATATAGGATAATAAAATAAGATAAACTAGTAAGTGGGAAACTTGTATTACCTACAAGGTCAAAAAAGAAAGAAATTGGATTCCAAGAAACATAACAATTCTTGACACAGAAAGAGTCTTTGGACAAAATTGGAGACCCATCATGGTTTCCAAAGTTGTCGCTGAATTAGGTCATCAATTTAGGATTAAGCAATGCTTTATTCTACCACCTTCTCCATACAGCGAAATTTTCGACATAATAGAAAAAACATACCCATGTTGAATTATTAGACCTATTACAATACACTTGGATGAAAAATCAGACAGTAAAATAAAATTAACGTATCAATAAAAAAATATGGTTTCTCTCATAGAGAAGAATATTAAGAAGAAAAAAATCTATAATATAAACTAGGATAGAATCTTACATGAAAAAATACTAAACATAAGGACACAATGAAGACAAAGCAACTAAGTCAGAAGACACAAACTAAATGATGTGTTAAAATTAAAAAGTGCTTTTCTTTATATATATATATATAACTCAACTCATTTTGTGGCAAAAATTACAATTCCTGAATATATTAGCAGATGTATCAATCTTAATAGATTTTTTTCATCTGCTTTTTATGTGTTGTAAAATTACTAATTAAAATATCACTCAAATTAGCAATATTATTTAAAATATAATGCTTTTTTAGTATTTACGCATCATATCAGCGACAAATTTCACCAAACAAAACTTATCATCAGATGAGGTGACTCAAACGGAAACAATAAAAACACATTTGTTTTTCTTTTTTTATAGCACTAAGATCAGTAGACAAAAGAAAGGATCCCAGCAAGTGTAGTAGAATTATACACAAATATCTTTCACATTGGTAATAGCCCGTGTAAATATTACAAAAATTATTATTAATTAACTGCAACGTTATAATCTACACATCTCTCCTCAATAAGGGAGTACTCCTCTACACAAATAAATATATTTAGCTATGTTTAACTTTCATTAATTAACTCAAAACTCAATTAAAGTGTATGTGGAATGCTGCTTGTTATGCTACGTTGTAAGCTAGTTAAATGCCATTAAATTGCTTTTCAAATGAACGTTCTCTTTAGAAATACTTAATTCAATCTCCAGTTTAATTAATCTAATTTTAATTATCACTCGGGGAAGCAATGGCTTAGGTTCAATATAAGTAATACGTTGTTTAATTTAGACTAAAACATTTAATTCTCGTTGACTTTCAGTATTTATGTTACCGGCAAAGTATGAAATGCCGGCATTCTATAGAATGCTTAGGCATTCTATACAATGCCGAACGTTTTTAGGCAAAGTATGAAATATGAGATTTATTATATACTTTGCCTAGGCATTGTATAGATTGCCTAGGCATTCTATAGAATGCCTAAAGCTATTTAGGCAAAGTATGAAAAAGGTTATGATAACGATATTATATCAATGACTTACATTCCTAAAAGTACAAATGTTATTCTGACAAAATAATGGGACTGCCATTAAAAAAAATTATTGTTAAATTCTGATTTCACATATACTTGTATTCAAATTCCTTCAGAAGTTCCAAGTCGATAGAAACCATCATATTTCCCACTCATTACAAGTGCCTACATATTGGCATTCGGAAAAAAATCAGAGTTTTTACTACAATACCGTTTTTTAAATAATTTCTGTTTTTTCTGGCAAGGTTCACAAAGGTGGATGTACAATTTCAATATCATAATGTGTAACATTTTTGTATTTGGTTGAAAGTTTTTCAGAATTCTATCGCATCCCCAGAATTCGGAATTTAATTTTGTTCTTGGCAAATTAAATTCCTAGAACAAGTTCACATCGTCAGAGCTCAGGTACCTCCCTCTGGGAAGAAAACTGGGTGTCAAAATTACCGGTGGCAATTGGTTTCGCCCACATGGTACCGCACTAAAAAGGGATACCAGCCCCTGGGGAATGTACTAGATCTAAAAATGGTAAAAATACCAATCTGCAGCCCCATTGGAAAAAAAGAATCCTTGACGTAATACTGTACAGCAGTTCTTCCCAACATTTTTATTTTCCGTACCGGTTAACGTTTAATAATTTTGCGGTGGCCCGCTGAGGGTGAGACGTTGATTATTTATATTTTAAGTTGTTTTGATTTTATAATTTGCAGTAGAACTTCGTTTTATCCGAATCAATTGGGATCGGAAACTATTTGGATACGGGATTGTTCGGATAACCGAAAACCGAATGCGATCCATGCAGTATATGAAACCGGACACTATACGAATATTGAAAATCATCAGATGCGGGAAACGTGCTTGAAGGAAAAGCTAAACAGGTGCAAAATGTCGCGTGAGTGAGTGAATATTAACGTCGCACTGTTCAGATACACGAGACCTTTTGGCGACGGACCTCATAATTTTGAACCATGGTCAAGTGACGAGGACGCACCTGAGTTGGCAACCCCTGTCCTAACTACCACACCAACGGGAGGACGTTTGAGCTCTCAGCAGATTTAACGTGCATCGCCCCTACACGGCGGGTCTTCAGTGGTCCTGGACTCGAACTCATGACACGCCAGCCTTGAGTCTGATACTTTGACCACTTGGCTACCACGACCTCGAAAAATGTCGCAATTTTACCTTTATTGCGGAAATTAATCACTTATTTTTCGCTGTACCATTGTACACCTTCGTTTTTCACAGCAAGGTCTCTGACCAGGGGTTAAGGAACACTGTTTTATGGTACTGACGCCTTCTTTAACAGGTTAAATGAATTTACTTTTATTTTCCGCAAGCATCACATCATAGCTATTCAGCAACCAATAGTCCCTGGGTACCTTCTTAGTAGTAATTTTAGCATTTTGTATATCAGTTATTAACTTCTAGTAAGTAATTTCAGTCAAGAAAAAAACCATTTTTTTGGCAGCATCGACTCGAATTTTGGCAACTGGACGTCGAATAGTTGTTTCATGTCTATGGACCATGAGTCGGAAACCTTTTAGCTGTTGCGTGTCAAACCAATCTACCAATATGATTCAGAGAACCCCATAGCAGAGCATTTTTGAAACAATTAAAAAATTTACAAATTTGTTGAGTAGTACAAAGTGCCTCTGAGAATTGTACCGCGTGCCACATGTGGCACGTGGGACATAGGTTGCCGACCCCTGCTATAGACCATGACTCCTTCTTCAACACTATAGCTTGCTCCTCCATTTTCAGGTAGCACTGAAAAAAATCTATTTTTTGTTGAACAAGTTTAAGTAAAATTGAGTATTTTTACATTTCCGAACAAACAGCAAAATGTACAACTCAAAAGATTCTGAGCATGAGACACGCATTAAAAGTTTTATGTCTTGCCAATTGACAATATTCGAAACGAATCTGAGATGTATTTCATACTTTGCCTGTTTCTCATTAGGCATTCTATAGAATGCCTAGGCAATGTGTGAAATAGGAATCATTTCATACATTGCCGGCTAGATTTAGGCATTCTATACAATGCCTAGGTATTCTATAGAATGCCGGATTTCATACTTTGCCCGTAACATTTATACTAAAATATGTTTTACATTATCTCAGTTTTGTTACTTTTATAATTCTGTCTGAATTGATATATAACTATTTTTAATGTTATATTAGGGGAGAAATCCGAGTTTTACTTGAGTTAACAAGCTATTACTTATTGAAATTATTATTTAGCGAGAAATGATAAAAGTTTTATGTACCTTACTAAAAAATACAAAATGTAATATGTTTGAATCGTTAACTATCTAAGATATATTGCGCTGTGTTGAAATAAGTATATACATTATTAATTTTCCTTACCCATGAACCAATATATAGGCAAATTACAGGTGAATACTGACTAGTCAGAAAACGTTGTTTAAACGTACAATCTTGGTTCCTAAGGCCAAGAGTTTGCTATTGTACTACTGTGGCTAATATTTCTTACTGTCTTGACAGGCTATTCTTAGGTTTATAACTATTTGTACGTATTTATGAATTATATGTATATATGTACATATATATTATACTATATATATATATATATATATCGTGACATTCAAAATCTTGATAATGTAGAACGCAATACCCCCCCCCTCCCGAAACCGTAAAAAGTGTTGTATAGAAGGTAACAAAGTCCATGGCATATTTCTAAGATAAAATCTATATAATTTAAAATTTTTAAAAACTTTTGGTAAATTTTGCTATTTTAGCTCTGTTACTGCTTCCACAAAAATAGATTAATTAGTAAAATTTATCATAAACCTCTGCAAAATCTTACTTAAATTTCATTTTTAAATCAATCAGTTTCCTATTTCATTTCAAATTATGGAATTTCTTGCTGAAAATTAAATCAAACACAAAATCAAAACAAAAAGTTTGCTAAGCGAAAAAGAAAAAAAAAAGGTTTATACAAGCTTGCGATATTTACGAACTTTGAAAAATATTAATTAACTTTGGAGATTGATATTTCTAATGTCAACGATTTTTTTCTTTCTTAAAGCTAACAACTATCGAAGTATTTGGTTTTTACTCTCCAATAATGTAAGGAAACATATCAGACAGAGGGTTGGAATTTTTAACTTTTTTGATACTTTTCCTAATAAAATAAACAAGATTTATCAATCTAATGTTAATTACTTAAATATTCATTTCTTTTTGGATTTTCTCATATATTTGTAGCATACATAAAAAAAAAATTATTTTAGCAATATATCTTTAGTATTCATATCACTAGAAAGTATATATTTATATGAGTTGATTCTTTTAATAACATTTTTTAAAATTTGAATAAGTTGTATTTATAAAAATAATTCAATACTTATGCAAGAATTTTCTTGTATGTTTTCGTATTCAGTTTTGATTTATTTCATTGGTAATATGCGAAATTCCACTTACTTGTAATTACATATTGTTTTTTTTCAATATGACTCTTCTGTCACACCATATATGCTACTTATGCTTAAACTACTACTACTTAAGCTACTTATGCTGTACTATTAAATTAAATTTCATTTAAGATTAATTAATTAACTTCGATGAGGCTTGAAACTTTCTCAATATTTTTATTTACCATTAGTAACAATACCATTTATGTATTATTAGCAATTGTAATCTATCTGCCTACACATGAGCAAAGTTTTTATCAAAACATCATTATTTTCTTACATATTTTTAAATATGTATTTTATTCTTATGAAAATATCACATAATTATGATAAAACTGTAATAAAAATCTAAGCAAAAATATTATTTTATTTATAATCACTTGTGTGTCTGTAGTTTTACCATTAAACTAATTTAAAAATACCTGCTGATATCCTTATCCCTACCTCAATCTCCATTCATAAAGCAGTAGTTAAATGGAAAATTTTCCGTAAAATTCTAATTAAAATCTCTTAAGTCCCACATCCATTAGTGACCCTAACTATACGAGCATTAATAATCCCCTATTTTAAATTCCCCACAAACACGAATTTCGTGAAAAGCGGCACTTCTAAAGGAACTCTCATCTGTCTTGAATAAATAACTACTACCACGATATCGTCTTCAATATCGCACAAGAGATCCTGCAACACGAAGCGACCTCACGTTATGGTAAACAAACCCTCATGACAGGTATATGTACATTTCACACTCTTTCCCTAAACAGACATGCAAATACTAAGTTGGGAGAACACCCTATTTGAAGATAATATCCTACATGCGATGATGGTCGCCAAATCCAGGGCCACACAGAAATTCGAATGCTAACAGGGAAGCCCTGGAAATCGATCATTGGAGGAAACACTTCACGGTTGATAGGGTCCTGCGGAGAGGGGTAGGGGTCTTCTGTCGCAAGAAACAGAGAGGCTCAGAGAAATATAGAGAAAGAGATTGGATAAATATCAGGAGGAAAAAGGTTATTTATCGTTGAGTATATGATCTCTTCGCTTGCTATCGAAACTGTCGAAGGAGAAAGTGTGTGATGATTTCCTTTTCTTTTTTGTGGGTGGTGAGCCTTGTTCCTTTATGGATGGTTAGTGATGGAAAGGAATGAAAAATCGTCCTAGTTTGGGGACTGGGAGAAAGGGGTCAAGCACGAGTAGCGATGTTTCTGGTTTAGTCTTAAGGCGAATAAGTATTTTTCTTTACTCCAAGCTTGGTGTATTTTCATTTCATTTGTACTATTTTGTTTTTAAGGATCCAAGTGAAAGAGTATTGTGGTTTTCAGTTAAGGCTTAGATTTAAATACATCTTTTGGCTTATAGTAATTCATACAAGTAAAATGTTTATTTAAAATTTTCTATTGGAAATACAAGTTAAAATAGGTATACACACACAAGTTTTTAAACGTTTATATTATATATATTTCTAATCGTATGATACTTTGAAATGTGCACATAATGTATTGAAAATTACTGCGTCAGATCCATTTATAACAGTGCTTCTCAAACTTTCAATATTTGCGACCCAATATTCAATCATAATTTTCACATCATGCCTCCGTCCCAAACACTAACAATGTATTGAATTCAATAGTACTGTACTTTGACACTAAAACTACAATACGACTTTAGTCTCTTAAGTGCTACTTGCGTATAAAAACGCTTCCCTCAGCCAAAGTGTTAATTGTTCTGGATGTATATATACGTCTTTCCAAAGTAGGATCTTTTCTGTCTACTGCTATCCATAAAATAAGGCTTTGGAATGCAATAAAAGGACCTTGACAGTGTGTTTCGGAAGATTTACTTATATACATGTACATATACACACTATATATACATGTACACTGGTGTCCAAAGTTAAGCATAATTGATAATTTTGTGAATAAAGAAGGAACTGTAAATCAGAATGGTGAGAAACGTGATATGCGAGTGTAAAATGGTTATAAAATAAGGAAGCAAATCAAAAGAATGATAGTAATTAATTTTATTCTCCAAGGTAGCAGTTTGAAAGAAAACTGAGCATAGCAAGGATTCACACTTTACAGAAAAAATTA
>BMAO01000927.1:0-26825 GCA_019973975.1 Trichonephila clavata
AATCAATATCCAACAGTAATTACGCTCTCTGCAATAAAAAATATATATGTGAACAGAAACTAATATTATAAAAATAGTTAACAAATAGATTTTTCGTTAATTTCTGATTGAATTTCGTTGGCTGGTCTCTCTCTTTTGTTTTGTTAATATCGCACTTCGAAACAACGTGAGGGGTATAGAGGTGACGAACTTCGTAATTTTAAATCACGATGAATTCAGGAGGATGACACCTGATTTGACATTTTACTCTCCAGACTGTTCAGATTGGAAATACACTATTAATATTTTTTATTTAATATAGAGTTATATAACAGGGGCGTAGCTAGGTAACCAAACGCCTTGGTGCAACAATAACAAACAAAAAAAAAACACCGAGGGTCCTATTTTGATTGGACTTTATCAAGTAAAAATATATTAGTAATTTAAATATACAAAGCTATTTTAACATCAGCCCTTGATCATGATCTGCAGAATATAGGAAGTTGTCGTGTTAGCCTAGTGGACAAGGTAACAGACTAGTGGCTGGTATGTCATGAGTTCGAGCCCAGTACCACTGAAGACCCGCCGTGTAGGGGCGCAATGCACGTCAAATATGTTGAGAGCTCAAAAGTCCTCCCGTTGGTGTGTTAGTTAGGAGAGGTGATGCCAGCTCTGGTGTCGTCCTCGTCACTTGACCATGGTTCAAAATTACGAGGTTCCTCTCCAAAAGCCCTCGTCTGAACAGTGCGACGTTAATATTCACTCACGCAGAACAGAGGAAAGTAAAGCCACATACTACTTACAGGTATGTGTATGAGTTTTCCTGAGTTAAACTTTAGTGAGATTACCCAGGTTCGATTTAACACGGGATAGACCAGGAAACGATACAAAAAATAAGCATGAAAATGATACAATATTATAATTATTTTTAAAAAACACCCCTGCAAAAGTGGGAGTGGGACAAAATTACATAAATCTATTTATTACAGATACGAGTTGTGGCGAAATACTCGAAGAGGAAAATAGCTTATTATGAATAATACTGTTATTAAAAAAAATTACCAAGAAGAAATAGCTTCCTGTGTATGTTTAAGACGCTTTTTTCATGGAACCTGAAGCTTATTTTCAAGTAACACTTGGAAAAACGAAAAAAATTGAAAAATAACATAAATTTTCAATAAGTAAATTTGTAACATCATATACACAAAAGAATGGAAAGAGAGGCCCCTGACCACTCCCAAGGTGTTCTCTCTCAAAATTGGGGTGGAACCGAGCCAAATCGTACTGTCACCTGCATGGTACTCAAAGCTACGGCTAACGACAGGCGTACAGTCTAGCCCGATGCCTTGATGAATATCGTTGGCCTCGATCTGACTACGTCAGACAGGTGGCATTAGTAACAATAACAAGGAAAGGGAGGATTTTCTCTCTGAATTGTTTAAATTTGTTTTTAATTTTAAGAAATACTTAAATAGCAGATAAATTTAAAATTTTAGGTTTTTTTTCAGAATACACAAGCATTCTTCCGTTTTCAATTTTATAAAAGAATGTAGAACTATAATGTACATCCTTCAAAAGTTATCTAGTGAAAAAGGAAGAAAGCCAATCAGTTTTTATTCTTTTTGTGTCCATACTTTTTGCTATTGAAAAATATTGAATAATTAAATAACAAAATTTTCCTTTGATGCTTTAAATTTTGTACTTAACAGAAAAAAAAAAGTGAAAAATAAAACTTCATATGCATTTTCAAAAATTAGCTTCAAAAATTTCCCCTTCATTTTGTTACAAGTAATCGTGAATCGCAATACAATCAACATCATATGTACCAAATATTCACATGCACACAGAAATTTGTAAAATCAAGAAGCTCCAAACAGTGTTATGCATGACAAATATTTATATCTTATTTTCGAAACATGTAATTAAAAGATTTTAAAAGTACAAATTTTATGTTTTATTTAGAAATTAAAGATGCAAAATCTTACATAAAAGTTCTTATAAAACGCATAAAATACTTTGCAATAGTAAAATTCAAACATTTTAATTAATAAAACTGAACCGTAAAAAATATGTTATACAAAATTTATAAACACATTTCTGTTAAATTATATCTAGCAAAAAGTTTAAGTGAACATTTCGTATATAAATATAGATGCGATTTTTTTAAGATGAGCACTATAATTTTTTCCCTTAGAATACATACGAAAACTTAGGACTTCTCAGATTTTATAAATTTGGTTGTAATGGGCTTACAAAGGAAGGGCGGTCATCAATAAAATTTTTTAAGTACCACCAATTGTCTCACGGAAAATATTAGGGACCCTCTATAAAGTCAGGTTTTGAGCGCCAAGCCGGATCTTACAAAGGATTACTTATTCGACATCAGTCAGTCTATATGGGGCCCCTTGAATCCTGGCCTCCCTGCGGAGGTATACTTTAAGCCACTGAGTACTACTAACATTTTTTTAAAAAAATATATATAAAATATATTTTGACGGATTTAAGTATTAAATAAATGGAATTAACTGATTAAATTTGGTGTTTTGTGAAAAGTAGTGAAAAATAAATTAGCAGCTCGCATCAATAGGATGACGTTTACTGTAACGACCATTAATTAAAAAAAATTGAAGTTAATTTATTATTTTCAAGTCAAAATGTTAACATTCGTCAAAAACGTTTATATTCTGGATAATCTGTGCATGTTTTAACTAAATATTTCAACGTGGTTGACAATATCATATGGAATGCATACATTTATTCCTAATAATGTAAATGAAAATGACTTTCGTATTATATGCTGCATAAATTTGTAAGTCAGAAAATTTTAGTTTATTACAGTAAAGTATTTATACTATTTAAGGGATTTTCTCTCAAAATTTTCTTCCTTGAATTACTGATTTCAATACACATAACATATTCATTAAAGTAATATTAGTGCTATAAATAAATGGTTTGGAATCACAAACAACTGAAAATTTTAATTTGGATAGGCAACGCAGTACCTCGAATTTCTGAAATGGTAGTGACAAATATGTCACTCGTTTCTCCCATCCATATTACGCCGTCTAAGGATTGCAAGGATCAATTTCGTTTAATATGAAGCATACTACGATATTCAAAACAAAGGGTCGTGAATGAAATCAAGATTCGAAACCATAGCACATTTGAAAAGCCCATTTTTTTTTTAGCCTGACCATAACCCAAATATAAATTCTAATGCAAGCAAATGAATATAAAAATTGCAATAAAACTTTCTAAACCTAATGAATTTTATTGAAACAGGTATGAAATGAAATAACTGGGGAGTTTGTGAAATTCATATATAGGATGAAATCATTTTAATACAATTTATGGTGTTTTCCAATCGAAAAAAAAAACCTTTTTATAATACTGAATTATCTAATGCCTTAAATTCATTTCATTTTAATTTTTTTAAAAAAAACTTTCTTTTATATATTAGAAAATTACATTTAATGACAGATTCCAGTAATATCCTGAAATAATTTTTTAAATAACACTGAGACTTCGACATTTATATAAGTGGCGTTCGAGATCTGATTCCAATACAAAGACAGAGACGGATTAAGTTAGTTGGAGGACCCTGGCGGTAAAAGGTTTGAGGCCCATGAATTCAAGAGTAATAAACTAAAATTGTGAAAAAGTTCGTTAAACTTTAAATCTCGTAATAAAATGTATAGCTATATAAAAACTCAATTGCTCAAGATAAACCTTAACTTTAAAAAAATTGGAAATTAAAACTTGGAATTTCGGATAATATGTCAACTGGCTACATGTGATGACCGTCGTGCTTATATAGGCCTAGTCGATTTGTGCAATTGTAAGTCATACACATTTATTTGTTTGGGATTTGTACGAATATTTGACAACGTATGCTACGCACTGTTTACTTTTATGCGTCATAGTTGGGGCCTACATTTGTGCAGAGGCTCAGGGTCTACTTTTGCGAAAGGGCCCAGGGCCCCAAGAAGTCTAAAGACATCCCTGCTTACTGTACTAAATATAAAGATGTATAAATGTGCTGTGTGTGAAGCCTTCTGTGCGTATAAATTGTACAAATCTTGTGGTAAGAATTGCTCAAGTTTAGAGCCCCTGGCGGCCATCCAGCCGCTTAATCCACTTCTGCAAAAAAGGCCTTAATTTATCAGACTCTAACTAGGTCTGGGCCTATAGTATTTGTATCTCGTGAAGAAAGATTACCAAAGAAATTCAAAATTGAAGGATTTGCTAGATTTCTAAGCAAAACAATGTTTGATATCAGTGGCGTAATGTACGCTCCCGCATCGTGTGTGTGTGGGGGGGGGGAGCCCAGTGTGTTACGGTTTTGCAATTCTTTTGTAAGATATGGCTTGGGGCCCAAAATCTGATTTTGCATGGAGGCCCTAATATTCTACGTAACGCCATTGTTAACTAGTAAATTTTTTTCATCAGATTATTTCCCCAAAACTCAATAAATGTTTTGTTTTTCAAAAAATTTAAAATTTTGCAATAAATTTCATTAAGTTCTTATGAATGTTTTTATTAGATACATGAATATTTAGATCTATATAAATAAAATGTACTCTAATAAACTTAATTTTGGTGAAATATGTTTGTTTTTTTACTATATCCTTTAACACGAAAAAATATTTCATTTACAAAATAATCAGTTTCGTGTTAAACAATTTTCACCGTATTCGGAAATATACGTATTTTTTTAAAAAAAAAAAAGATTAAAAAACAAAAATATTAACAGCTAAACTAGTTTCATGAAAATTTTTATGTTATTGTATATGTTTGATTTTCCTGTGCACAATTGTCTGTACTTCATAATATTTAGTATTTTGGATAGCTAACCCTTCTAGCAAAGTAGACATGTTTTTTAGAACTTATAAATAATATTGTGCGTATCTCATTACTTGGTACCATCCGAAACATTTTTCAAATGATTTACTACTTGCTAGCGTTTCAAAATTTGAACATACGTTAAATAATTTTTTATATATTAATAAGAAAAGTTTTTCTTAGGATTATAAAAAGATATTGATGTATTATATGAAATGCAATTTTGCTGTATTTTTACCACTTGTAAAAATGATCTAACTGTATTTAACAATTGTTAATATTCTTACACATGGAATTTTATTGCAAAGCTTTATAAAATATTTCGCTTATTCAATTTTATGTGAACGCAGGAAAAAACATGAAAAATACTTTTTGAACTTTACATAGAAATTTCTTCACTAAATTCCGACGTTTTTCTTTATAATTGCATAGTTAATTTCAGCTTATATTTGATTCAAATTATTTTATGATAGATCTATTTTTAATGCGTATTTACATTCTTATAAAAACTTTGCTTCGTTTATGTATCTGATTTTCCCCTTATGATGTGTAGGAAATTTTTTTATCTTTAATCATTTCAACTGTTTTACAGATAAATCAATTGAGGAAGAAAATATTGCTGTTCTCAGTATAACTATAGATCTATGTCACGCGGTAGTCTTTCAGACCACACCTCTCTAAGCCCCGATACTGTTGAACCACTTTGACCAGATGCCTCCAATAAATGTCAAAAGTAAATCATTCCCTTTTCCGAGAACAAGGCAATCTGATTTTCTGTCTCCGCCTTTCATCTTTGGAATCTCGCACCCCTAAATCTGGGTTCGGCAGCACATAATTGCTTATTTCACAGCCAAATCTTGAAAAGCGGTTTACTTCAAGGTTTAGGTGATTTAAACATCCCTAATAGGAATTATTAGCCATTTTAACTCATTTGGAATTATCCAATTAATATTATACGCATATTGTTGCAATGAACATAAAATCATTTCGCTAAAACAATGTCCCCCCCCCCTTCTTTTTAAACCTAGAAACGATTTATAAAGGTCTATATTTTGTTTTTATAAATGTTAAGCTTAGGGTGCATAGTGATATCAGTAAGGAAGTTTTTAATTTGATTTTTTAGCCCAAACCTTATCAGGTATATATATATATATATGCTGACAATGTTTTAAATTGATCGATTGGGTCATGGAGCAACACAGGTTTCTAATTTTACTAATTTCATGGTATTCAATTGTTATTTTATGCATTTTTTATACTAAGCAAATTTTTTCAACATTTCTTTATTTTATTGCTGATCAATAAACTGAATCCAATAGTTAAATATTAAAAAAAAACCCGAAATTTCGGAGATATTTATCGGATAAATTTTAATAAATAAGGTGTTGTTTGAATTCTTTTTTATAATCATCAGACAAATCTTTGAAAAACATGCCCTGCCTTTCCAAAATTTTTATTAAATCCCGTCAGAATTTATTAAAAAATGTACAACTCTTTCTAATATGAGATTGTTGTGATCGTTCCTGAGTTTCTCTCAATTTACTATCAAGCAAATTTTTTCTTGTTACACACATTCGAGCCTGTTAAGTATTTCGTTTTACATATGTTTCATTACTGAAATTAATAAATGCATTTCTTTCATTCATCTCACAATAATTGAAATATATCATTAGAATACTAAAGTATATTATTGCGAATCTTTTATTTTGCAGCAATATCTTCTTTAATTTCAATCTCCCAAGATTAATAGTTCTACGGAATTTCATCCTTTTAGTAAAATAAAATATTAGTCTAATAATATAAAATTATTTTAATGCATTTTTTTAAAAATCAGAACGATGTGATTGTCAAAAAGATCACCAAAGAAAAATAGAAGTCTTTATGCAAGTTTGAATAAGAGTAATAGTAGCAATTGAGACAGAGACATTAACAAACTTTTTTACGAGGTCCAATAAAAAGCTATCTTTCTATTTTAATGCGACTGATTTAATCTATCGATGTAAGATCGATATTTGTTATGTGAAGCCTCAATTCATCAATTAGCTGCAGGTTTTATATATTTCTGAAAGTCTTCAAAAGTTAGCACATCCGGAAAATTATTTTTTAAATAGTAATACAAAAGTATAAATCGCGAAAGTATTGAAGTATTAATAGTATTTAAAAAAAATTAATATTTGTTAAGCTGAGTATCAAGCATTATAAAAATAACTAGCAAAACCAAGAACTAAGTTATATTTTTGTCTGAAAACCCTCTTACGATTCTAGTATAATTTATGTGGTTGAAGGAAACGATTTTGACGAACTTAGCTACAACAGAATCATTTATAATGGAAAGTAGCAAAGAAATAATTGACTTGCATAATATTTCTAGGGTTTCAAAACTGAATGAATACTTTATACCTTTTTTTAAAAAAAGAAATACATTTTCCCAATTTTCTTTACAAAACATGTACTTTAAACGTTTTTTTTCTTAAATGTATTTATGTTGCATGTAAATGTTAAAATTTTAATATAAATAACTATGCAACTAATGATTGTTTACTTATGGAACTTGTAAAAATTATGAAAAATCAACTATACAAGGTTTTTTGATTTAAGAAAAATTTATTACTTGTACCGCTTTGACATAAGACTGAATGCACCACCTTTTAAGCTACTTTACTGCACAAACCATTGTATTTTTCAAATGGTTTTGAATTATACCTACTGTATTAAAAAGTGTTGTGTAACTAATATTGTTGACAGTCTTAAAAAAAGTAGACAATTGATTGCTTTTAAAACTAAATAAAATATTAACTTATATTGCATTTCCCATCATATAAATATTACTTACTAATTAATTACACTACACAATCTTTAATGCTTTAGAAAGTCTTTCTCATCTGTGATGCAATTATAATGTATATGTCACCACAGCTGAAAATCCCATCTAGCACTCTTTAAGATCAAAAAGTCATTCAAGACTCTCAGTGATGTAAGAATATTTACTTCCATTCATCTCTGGTTGATACACAGAACACATATAAAGGAAACTGAAAAACTTTAACTATTTAAAGTATTTATAAAACAAATAGTATATCAAAAACTGGTCCATTACTGGACAAAAAATAAAAATAAATCCTTATTAGTACATCTATACCATAAAAAAGGCAATCACATTATATCATTACTTTCACTACCAATTTCCTCATCGCCCATGAAATATAACATATGGATGAAATACCTGTTTCTAAATAGGCAAGGCAAATTTTCAAGGTCTATTCCTGTATAACAAATAGCACAAATATTATCGAAATGATGAATCAGTTATTATAAAGAATTGTTTACACATAAAACATATTACTTACTTTAGTATATACTTTTGCTTGTATTGATAGCAAGCATTAACATCACCTGTATCTATATATTTTATATTTAAACAGTTACCTGCAAAAAGTATACATGTATTTTCTAAATTTATATGTTCCAAAAGTATAAATCAAATTTTTTGCCTAAAATTTTATTAAGAATGAATGATATAAAAAATTACCATATTCCCATCACTTTCCAAAATTTGTGTGTGGTAACATTCAACTGCAATGGAATCTCTATCCTGCACGATTTTTAAATTATATGCTTCTAATATACTGTCATAAAGCCATTTGTGACAAAAATTTGGTTATTTTTGATAATTACTTACCTCCTTATCTGATATAAAAATATACAACTTTACCCCATAAAAACATAGCTAAATGTCTTGGAAAACATAAAACAACACTACAAGCATATATCAGGTGTTAAAGATACAGTTAAGTTTTTTTGCAAATAGTTTTTGAATTGAGTAATGCTGACTAGACTGAGCTTGAATGTTTTCTTTCTTGACAACTAAAAAAAGAACATCCCAGAGTTTTTATTTTTAAATCCCTAATAGTTGGCTTAAATATTTACTGCTAGTTTAAATGCTGATTGGGAGGTAGGTACATGAGGATCAGGTAAATAATTCTTTAGTAATTACTTTTTACCTTTCTTTTACTGAATTGCATGTTGAGACAATTGTTCCTGAACTATTTTACCTTGCAAAAAACAATACAATACTACAAATAGAAGTTCAGTTTCCTGGTTTTTCTTATGTCATTACATATTTCTTTGACGGAAGACCCCACGCCACACTTTCTATCTGAGATATGGAAAGAAGTATATTCAACATTTTCAACAACATGGAATCTCTCAAACAATTTAAGAATGAACTTTAATATGTTTACATGGTGCATGATTATCTGAGCATTCACATGTATACCAAGCTGAACATGATAATTTTACACACCTGTAATGGCATTGATCACACACACAACCTCTTTCTGAAATGCTTCCATAATCTTTTTAACTACATAAAATACATCTCCATTAGTCTGCAATTTTACAAACCAAGAATTTGTTGCCTGGTCATAAATATCTTTCAAGAATTTTTAATTCATTTTGAAATGGAAATAGGTTGTGAGGATATAAACTGGGGAGAGTATCATTTAAAATTCTATAATGTGCTAAATATGTGTCATGCTGTATTTTCCACAAACTATCTGCTTGAGAGTTAAATTTTCATTTTAAAATAATTGGACATTCATGTACTGTGAAAAGATTAACAATATATATTTTTATCAGTATTGGCATGCAGAAGTATAGATGACATGACTTATACTATTAGTAGGCTGAATTACAATAATTATCATCAAAATATTTATTGAAAGCAGGCTTTTTATCAGTCGATGCAATTTAAAAATTTTCCATTATTTGTTTACATCTTATTGAACTTATTCCTTCCAAAAGAGCTACTAGAGAAATTTCCCTTCGCATTTCAAAATTGGAAAACAAGATCATTTAACCATTTCTTCCAAGTGCATTGAAGGTGCCAATTGCAAAGCCAAACACTATTCCGAAATATGTTTTAAAAGCATGTGAAACTGTTTGGTCATCATTGGCCGTAATGCAATTGGAACATTTGCTCAATATATTTGCGCCAAATTGGATGGGTGGGAGATACTAAAGCTGTACCATGCAATTAATTTTTAACTCGGCACCCTTTCTCCCTGAATGTTGAAACACAATACATATTTCCTGTATTTAATTTATTAGTAATAACATGAGCAACAGAGTAAAGCATTCCTTATTAGTCAAGTACAATTAAACTTCTATTAACCGAATACATATTCTAATACTGAAGATTTTTCAATACCCATTTCAAGATTAGCTTTAATGAACTCTATACAAGTTTTATAAACCAGTTGAAATGCTTGATTATGCTTTGAAAAATATATTATACTGATCCCTTAATAGTCTTTATAAAGAGCGATTCTACCAAGATATTCCATTAATAATTGGAATACAGAATCTTTTTGATATTTCTATACAACTAGTTTTTCTTTTATATGTCTAGGAAGCTTCACATGTTAGCAAATGTGTTAAATATCTAAATCTACAATTTCACTCATGATATGGAAAAGGTTAAGGGAAAGTTAAATCTAAACATATTGTGTAGATCTTTACATGTGATTCGTATAAAAAATTTTGCAATAGATAATACATTCCAATAATGATTTTTTTCTTACTTTAATTAAATAAATGTATTTTCTTATTAAGAATAGCATTATTACCTTTGGTTGGATCCTAGCAGGGCACCCTTCTTTTACAAGAACACCTCCAGAAAATTTGTATTTTCTATTATTATTCTCACAATCATTTAAAAATTTAGCCAAACAATTTACCTCATATATTTACGCTAATTTTTCATAACAATCAATAGAACTTTCGATTTAACGACAAGAAAAAGTTTTACACTCACGAGATCCGCCAAGTGGGCAATCACCCAGCAGGAACTAAATAAATAATGAATCTACTACATTAGTAAATACCTGGAAATTTTAAAACGTATTATTAAAACATTATAAATAATCAAAGCATAAAATTTTTACATTCACGTGATTGGAGAATCGAGCTTTTACACGGCAGAAGCTAGAAAGTCGATGAACGGAAAATGTTAATTACATCAAATCAAAGCACAAAATAAAATAAAAATACAATATAAAAAGAGTAAAATAATAATAATTCAAAATTATGAATCAAAGTTTTTAGTTGTTCACATAAGTTAGAAATTCCATAAATCAGCAAATATGTTAAAATGATGGAAAACTTAACAGGAAATTGATACAATATAAAAACTGCAAAAAAATGTAACAATCAAACATTATAATTCAAAGTTATATAATACCTAATCAATAAATCTCCCAGCTAGAATTTTATGTACGAACATTTCAGCACGAGCGCTATAGCAATAATGATTTTAGTAGGTTCAATTAAGCCAACGATGAACTTGGCGATTTTCAAAAAGAGGCCAAAAATATCAAAGTAACCCATCCTTGTTTGTAGATTATAGGAATAGGTGCTGCCAACGAAATTGCGCATTACACGTCCGGCCTTGTTTGTGCCTTTTATCTGTCACTATCATCCCCATTCCTTAGCGAGCGTCGGCTTTCGCTGAGGGGAGAATTTTGTTGAGAGGAGTACCCGAGAGAGAAATTTATTGCCCATCTAGGGAATCTTCAGAAAATATTTGTGCCAAAAATTTCGCAAAAGTCAACGCCATCTAGATGTCATGTAAGATGTTAAACACCTGAAGGCCTTCCCCTTAAAATAAAGTCTTAGTGCTTTTTTCCATAAATGCATTTAATAGTTTTAAAAGGTAATATATATATATACGACTGTTAAAGATCGGGAAATAATTATAGTTTGTGGTACCAAAACTTGTAGAAATATTTTTATCATCAAATGTTTGAGACCTTTTACACATCAGTGACCCTCGTAATTCGTCGACAGAAGTATATGAAATTAGAAACTTGGAGCTTTTCCCAAAATGGAAAATATAAGATCGCCGCGGCCTCCCTTTATGTATCAGCGTAACATCGCGGACCGATTTCGAATATCCCTTCCGACTAAATATTCTTGATCAAAATGCAAGTTCCAATAGAAATTTTTCATTGGAGACTATTTGAGTCACTCAGAAGCCAATGCGGTTAAGTCCATTTTTTGATTTTTGTAAAGTTTGATGAAATAAATAGTATTCTTCTTCATTATTAAAAGATTTACTCATTGCTTCTTTTTTCTAGCTCAGACAGCCCTTTTCTTTATAGCTTCTGAATATATTGTATAATAATTTCTAAAGCCATTGTGAATAAGTTCACCTTTCACATCAATATTTTTTTATATAAACTTCGAAAGAAAAATTAAATTCTTCTTTCGATATTTGTTGGTAACGCTGAAAAATAACAAAATCCTAGTAACTGTAACTTGTACTATTTAGAATTGTTCGAGTTTTAAGAAAGGGCTTTCTTTTTATTTGAAATATCTAAGCTTTGGTTAAAACATAAAAATATTACATTGAATTGTTTGTGAAAATTGTGTCATCAAAAACGTTAAAGAATTTTTTTTAACATAAACCTTTAACTAAACACATTAAATTATACGCAAAGGATTTTCTAAAAATTATAATGTACATGTTCAGGACAGAATTGAAACATAAAAATTGTGTTGAAAGAACTCTGAAATTGTTTCATAGTTAAGATATAAAAGCTGAATCAATTGAGCTTAAATTTTTATTGAGTGGACACAGTTATTTGCCCAATGATACTGATTTTACAGTTATAGAAGCTTATGCAAAAACAAAACAAAAAAACCCGAATATTTATAATCCTAGTGATATTATACAAAATAGTTAAAAAAAAAAAAAAAAAAAGAACCATTTCAGCGTTGTCGAAATGAATCGACAAGATTTCTTTTCCGCCAAACCATTGGAAGATGCTATTAATAAAAGAAAAAAAAATTCAACAAGTAGACTAGTAGTCAATTGGCTTAGTATGCGATGGATAAAACTAGAAAGGTCAAAGCCAAGCAGCATTAAGTTCAAATTTAATTTTGACGAGGATGATTGGTATAAAAAAAATAGGTTGTCTAGGAATTTTAAAAAATATAACTCAACCCAACATTATATCCCAATGGCAGAACAATTTCAAAAGTGATAAAATAAGACATCATGCATTTATTAGAGTATATACCTCCAATTAAACACGACTTTTACAGGACATTAAGAACAACACTTGGAGGTCAAAAGGCGAGATAACGAATTCATTCTGGCTTCCGGACACCTATCGGTAGCTTGGCGATCGATTTCGGTCGCCAAAAGAAATTGACATCGCCAAGCCCCCCCCCCCCTACTACACTATATGCCAAAAGATATAAGTCCAAAAAATTTTCAGTTGCTGTCACTGTTCCAATAAATAAATGTTTTTATTTACACACATCCTGTACATATCTTGTTTTTTTGCAGAGCTTACACTTAGAAAAAATACTTTATATACTTTTCTGATGAAATTAATAAACCAAGAATTTTAAAAATTAATGCATCAAAAACATTAATTTGCTCAATTTTTGTTTTTTGGACTCAACTGCATTGGCTTCTGAACGACTGTTTAATAATCTGGTCTAGTGGAGCACACCTTTCAATGTTTCCATGACGCCTTTCAGAGTCTGTAAAAGAAGGGAACCTCAACGCTAGATGAGAGACTCCACAGTATTTAAAAACTGCTGACTTAACAGATCACTGAGTTAGTAACTCAAGCTCAAATACTTTTAATTTTTTTATTCAGTGACTAAAAATACATTTTTTTTTCGAATAAGTTTTTTTAGGTATACTTAAAAGTACTTAGTATTATTTGGCATTGCTTTTCCAAGCGTTTGCCCACATGAACAAGGACATATGAATGTATCTTATTGGATAATATATCCGATAAGATACGTTCACTACAAACACAAAGACTGTAATATAATTTGGCAGTTTTCATCATGTTGCTGTGTTTCGCTTCAAGGTATTGATAACTGATAAGTGCCTATTTTATTTCAAGTTTATAAAAATAATGGCATTTTTTTATATTGTTAACTCAAACATAAAGAATCATTCGTGTTTTCTCTCCAATTTTCTACATTGTATAACATATGGATGGATAAGTAAATATTTTAAACTAACAAAGAGATTTCCGCAAAGAGATTTGTGGCAGCAGTAGCTAATGGGATCAGAAACTCATGACAAGGTATGTCATCAGTTCGAGTCCAGTATCGATGAAGACCTGCTGTACCTTAAATTTGATGACGCTCCGAATTTTCCATGTGGTGTGGTAGTTAGGAGTGTGGGGTGCCAGCTGAGATGTCGTCCTTGTCACTCGACTGAGGTTCAAATTATGAAATCCATCACCAATAGCCCTAGTGTTGATTAATATTACAACTTTTATAAACCCTCATTCACCCATAAATCGAGAAACTATTTACAACTATTTGAATTTTGAACATTTTAAGGAATTAATTTAATGAAATTTTGGATGGGGAAGAGGAGGATGCCATGCACATGAACAGTTTCCCACTATCTTGATTTGATGAACTTGGTTGACAGAATAAAGTATATATATATATTTTTTTTGTAACTTAATGCAATGATTCATATTTCTTTATTGAAGTGAAAACTTTTTTAGCGGCGTTGGGCACTTTTTGGTAGAGGAAAATCTTATGGACTCGCGTCACCGACATGCTCTGACTAGCGCACGCGCAGTGTGCTGTTCGCTTTATACAATTTTTGGATGGGTGAAATCTCGTGCGTTCGCGTCACCGACATGGTTATAGTGGTATATATGTAGCTATACAGCTGACGTATCGTGCTGTGTATATCTTATAAGTGAAATTCAATGGGTTTAGAGAAAAGTTCAATGTGTATATACTGTGCATTGTTGAAATAGTGTTTTTGTTTGATTATTATTTGAATCGTTTAATTGAAGAATAATTGCGCAGTATAATAGTGAGTACTAAATAAATAAGCTAAAATTTTTAAGATAAAATAAATTACAGAATATTATTTTAAATACTCATATTTATTCTGGCGTTTGAAAATTTTGAATTATTTATTTTCTAATACTTAATCTCTGCAATGTATCACGCAATCCGGATTAGTATTTCACAGTGGCTTAGACGTTTTCTTCCTACCGTGGTAAAACAGACTTCTAGTTGTTCAATTATATTTTTATCGTGGATTTTAAAATAAAATTTTTTATAAAATCTATTAATAATTCAAGATTAATGTGTTCAAGTTTAAAAAATATGGTTATTAATACAAATAAAAATCATAAAAGATCAACAAGTCATCGAGAGGATCTAACTTTAGAATTGAAAAAGTTACAATACATTACACTACCAAACGGTCAACAAAACTTTTCTAGAATTCACCTCCAAAAAGAAAGGATTATCAATATTTTCATTCAGTTGTCAAAGTTTGCGTGCGCATGCAGCTGACCTAAAAAATGCTTTCGTAAAAAAGTCAAATGTTCTGCTTTGTCAGAAATTCGTATGAAAAACAAAGAAACACTTGATATTCCGAATTTCAACTTTGTTGTAAGTCACAAAAGACCCGAAGTTCCAGCAGCAGGCGTAGCTATTTATCACAATACTCAAGATACGTCACACTTCATTACTTTACATATGGTCGTACATACTAAATTCACTAGAAGCATTGGTGTTAATGTTTCTGATATAGGCGAAAATGTGTTGCTCGTTGCGATTCCGAGAATGGGCAAAACATATTAATGGTTGCCGTTTATATTTAGCCTGGAAAATCTATGAGATAGATGCAACAATTTTTATTCGAAAATTCGATGATTTATACAAAAGAAGGTTCTGAAATACTCAAAAAAAGATTTGGCGGAAAATATGATAATGTACCGATGATTTTAAGTGGAGACTTCAATATTAACTTTGCAGATGATAAAAATCTACCACTAATTGAATTTCTAAATGAAACACTTAATTTAAATATATCCAGTGATCGAAAACTCAGTACTACAAATTATAAAAAGACGATCGATGTGGTTTTAAAGTGATAGATAAATTTGAATCAAACATTTTCCTTTCTTTCTTTAGTTATCATCAGCCTATTGTATCTTTTTTAGAACAAAATGAAATAATTGAAAGTACAAAAAATCTTAAGTATTGTTGAAATTAATGATGACAATGATGCAAACAATTAAAATAATGCTAAAAATCAAGTACATTGAAATTTAAGTAAATACAAACACTATCCATAAATAATATGATTGTATATTAATTGTTATTTCAATTGAATTGTATTTATATTTTGTCATGATCTTGTACAGCCCGTAATATATTGGTATTATTGTGTTTATATTTTGTCATGATCTTGTACAGCGCGTAATATATTGGAATAAAAAAACCATATAAACATGCACATAATTGGTGCATGGAGTGTCAATAGATGTGAAAATCAGATTGATGTTGATAATTTTAATTCGAACATTATGAAATTTCAAATTTTAATACTAAAAGTTCTAAGTTTTCACTTCTTTCGGCAGTCTCTATATAACTGCCATTTTTTTTTGCTCATTATTTTAGAAATAAGGAGGTGAGGGGAAAGGTGTCATTCTGCTGAATTGGGTAATCTTTGTAAAAAAAAATATTTCATTGTCAAATGTTCAATATTAAACGTTTTTCTTTAAACACCCATAGCTTTGAAGCTTTTAAAGAGAATTTAATTAAGTTTGAAACATATATATAGGCGAACTTCAAATAATACAATTCTCATTTTTCTGTTAACCCGGCCCATCACTCGCTTGAAAAAAAAAACCTAAAATTCTCATGCAGCGTGTGTCATACCCAAGGGTGTTTACATTGTGTTTTTACTGTAAAATTTGTATACAAAGGTTAAAAAAGAAGAAAAGTAGGAAATACAACATGTTTATTACATTTTTCACAAATAATTTAGCTTTTCTGTTCTTTTTATAAGGGCATTCAGTGTATTGTTTATACACTCTTTAATCGCGTCGTGAGTGAGAGCAATGTTTTCACTGGATCTCAATTTTTTTTAAAATCTGTATCTTTTTTAAACTAAACATGTAGGAGTAAACTTCTTTATATTCTTTAAATTAAAAAATTTTTCGAATGTCTTTTTTATTTTTGCTTATTTTCTTCCAGTTAGTTTTTTTTTTTCAAAAGTTCATCTGAAAGTGGATAAGATGTGTATCAGTTATCTCCTTTAAAATTACATTCTTCTCAAATGTTTTTGTGTCTCTACATATAAAACATTTATTTTTGACCTTTTCTAAATCTGGATCTATTTCAGTGGAGGAATCATATTTGCTGTTATACTCTTCATTTGATTTTTCCTCATCATAACTACGAAGAGAATTTTTTCATCTGAAAATACTGTTGTACTATACCTATGAAAAACTGTATTAGTTAAGTTACTTAAATATCACATTTTTACATCAAAACTACAATAATACGCCATAGCATAAGGAAGATTTAAAATGTGTTCATGCATTCAGAACTGTAACAGTGATTCAAGCGCAGGGTATGACATACCCGAAGAGGTGATATCCAAAAATACATATTTAGAATTCACCTACAAGCTAAGGCCCCTCAAAGGATATGGCCTTAAAGTCAGCTACACAAGAAACTATCTATTTTCCAATAAAGGTTTAGAAGGAGCATTGATAAAAGTTAGATGGTGGTTAGACCAGAGGCGGATTAAGGTATTTGGAGGCCCATGGGCTTAAGAGTCGAAAAACTTAAACAGTGAAAAGAGTCAATTACTTTAAATTCTCAAGATAAAATGTATTGCAAAAAAAAAAAAGAAACTCATCGGCTAATAAAAAATTTTAACTGAAGAAAAAAATTAAAAATCTTACTGAAGAGCTTAGTTTTGCTATACAGTTTGATTTCCTTCGGCAAATTCATCAATTATTTTCCCCATATCTATTTTGTCCAAAACATTTTATTCTGTACATAATATGGTCATGTTGTTCACTTTCTCTTTTCTCCCATAGTACTTCTTAAATTATTTTTAACATGTTTTAAAACTAAAAAAGATCATTCACCTAATGCAATCGATATCGGTATTGTTAAAGATATTTTCAAAAGTTTTTCTACATTAGGATTTCTTTTACATCTCGATAAATTTCTAGAGGGGTTTTCATTGTATCTTTGTTTTCTTTTCATTTCTTGTTCCAAGGTGGCGTGGTTGGTTTGTCACTGGCCTCAACACTCATCGAACTTGGGGCCCCTACCAGCGCTGGGGCCCCTGGCGGCCGCCAGGTCCGACACCCGCTTAATCCGCCACTGGGTTAGACCCTGCGCGAGTAGTGCCAGGATAAAAAAGACATTTGCAATAAGAAAATTCTTTTTCAGAAGTTATTTCATTATGAAAAGTTAATTCTTTTGGGGTTATTAACATTGATATATCAAATATATTCAACTGTGAAAATAATTACTTTAGATATGCAAAAGGTTCTTTTTTTAGGATTGTACATTAAAATCGAGAAATAGACATTTCTAGAAAAAAATACAACTATACACACACACAAAGCCTTACTGAAGTATCTCAACTGAGTATTTGAAATTTTACTTGTTTTTAATAATTCAGTCCTCCTTTTCAGCTTTTTCAATTTGAATGAATTTTTAAAGAGTAGTTTAAAGTTTTGAGAAAATATTTTGATCACAGAAACTGTGTGTACAGTTCTTGGTAATAATTATTTTATGATATTTAGACTATTTTCATACGAATGTAATAATTTATTATTGTAACACTGTACTTCTCACATTGAAAAAAAAGAAAGATCTACTGTAAAAAAAACCTGAATGATAGAGATTTTTACAATGACAAATTTTAAATGTTTCCAAATTTAAATACCTATTTATCAAATATTTAAAATATCAATCAAATATTAAAAGTAACGTGAATTTCCAATAAATTCCAACCTGTGAGACAAAATGATAACAATGAAAGACATCTGCATTCTGAATAATTTAATGAAGACAGTGATTGTTAAAGTGTATGATATGCCACAAATAATTAAGACAAGCTTTAAAATTTAAAAAATATGTAATTAATCATTTTTATAACAAAAATCACTCGTGCACTAAAATACAATTATAAAAAATTAACACATTATATCACAATATTAAAGCAATAATTATTTGGTACTTGAGGTATCACAGCATACAATGATTGCAGACCACAAAGCAACAGAAGATCTACCAAACGTAACTCTGAATGGAATTAGCATTCACAGTAATTTTAAGAAAGCCTTTATGAGGGTCATGTAAAGTAAGTGGTACACTTTGATCTTGCCTGAAAATAAAAGAAAATGTACAAATAATTTTTTTTTCTACAATTCTATTGTATGATTGAGAAATAAGTTATTAGACAGGGCTTAGTAGATAAACTTATGCACCATATGATTTCTACAACTAAGCAAAATGTTTTATTATACAACACTTTAAAAGGTAAGAATAAACCTCATTTAAACAATGTGTGGAATCGGCCAATTATATTATAGTCACTTTGCTTATTCTTATTAGAAGATTAAAAGGGAAAAATGCATTCTGATCACACCTCAAAATCTTTATGACATTTATATCAGATGACAACATTCTATCCAATCTGAATTTATAACATTTTCGCATGCATCTGTAACACTTTTGACAAAAATGAGCTATTTCTTTTACTGTTTTCAAATACAGTACCTAAACAGTACAAAAGTTACTGCTATTCTATACAATCTCTACCTTTGTGATAAAATTATTTTTGTCCAGTTTTTAAAATTAAATTTTAATTCATTTATTACATGAAGTATTTTGCTTTATTTGAAAAGCCAATGACCTGTTCTCACTCTTGCATATTGTTTTTCATGTTTTGCAGTTTTATTTCATAATTATAGTTGATCTGCTTTCTGCAGACTAGTTATCAATTCTAAGTAATCAAGGGAAAATAGTGCTCTATATTTGCCAATTATGATCTTATATTAAAAATATAATTAAATTGTATCTATTCTTGTAGAATTATTAGATGAGGAGAAAAAAAAAGAAAGTTCACTTTTTGACAGTGAGAGATTTCAGCAACAAAACTATCGAAGTAAACTGTCAACAGTGAATCTACATTATGCTTGTCTGAAAATGACCCAAAAACTATTTCAGAATTATAATATTGCTAAAGATAAAAACCAACTCCAACATGCCCATAATTGGTTTCTTGTTGGCAACAAAACTAGTTCCTCCATCCTACACAAGCGTTTTATGTCACTCTACAAAGATATCCATTTTCAGTAGATCCCATCTCATGTTGACCTTTATGAAAATTAAAAGGCAGACAATCTAGAAAACGTGGGCTGTAATCTTCTGTCCCTTCCTTGCTGGAATTGTACAAGCTGAAATAATCTCAAAATTTGATGGAATGGAGGTTGCCTCCCACTCATTGATATGCAGGTAATAAGAGAGTGTGGTAGAAGCTCCTAGACTACATTCTCCCATCTTACCAGTGGTCACATCAAGTGCCTCAGAGAACAAAAAGATTTTTGCCATCTGTTGCCAGGTTCACTAGACTCTTCCTAAGCATATCTTGAGTGGTGCGGATCTCTCTAGGAAAGATATCCATATGGATCTCCTTCTAGTGATTGAATTTTTCAGAGTCAATGATCTAATAGATCTTGTTTGACTTTGCAGGTTCTGGAAGGTTAGCAATACTAACTGAGAAAAACCACAAAGAGGAATACAGTCAGGCAACCAAACATCAACATACAGAAAAGATACATTTTGTTTAATATGAAAACTTAATTTTCTCCATGGATTAGCTATTTTTGTTTGATTTAGCATTTATTATTAAAATGAAATATCTTTCCTTTGTAAAAATGAAATAAAGGAAATATGTCATAAAAAGTAGAACACGTAATTAAGTAGAACAAGCACTAAAAAATTAATTAAAGACTGCCTCTTTGAAGGTTAAGATTAAACGGAATGTTTGTTATCAATTCACTTTTTACTTAAGAGCGTCGTCGAAATTTCACAAATTTGCTTAATCCAATCAGATGGCATTGTTTGCAACTCAGATGACGTCAAGAAAGATAAATTGTGTTTTCTGGAAACCTAGGGGGTTAGGAAATGGACGTGAAAGAAGAATTTTCTACAAATAGTTTCAACGTTTGAATAAGGTTCTGTCACTGCTGCACAAAATCGGGTGCGGATACATTTTTTTTTTGAAAGCCTTGCTAGTGGATAGGTATCAAAATGTGCATTGCACTTCTCAGTATATATAGTTCTGAAATCTACTCAAAAATACATTTTTCTGCAGAAATGATGAGCCTAATCGGTCTAGATTTATCGGAAAACATAGGATATATTTGCTCAATTTGGGTATAATTATTATGAGTTTTTTCCATCCATATGGAAAATAATTGAGTGTAATGCACTTGATATTTTGTCACATGAATTATTGTATTTCAGGGTAGGCCTTTGAGTATAACATTTTTGAGGGAATTCTATTGTAGAATTTTACTGTTTCCTAGTTACGGATGACATTTATCCCTTTTTGTGGAAATTGGTATTGTAGTTTAGAAATCATGTAATTCATTTCAACTTTTCTATAAAATTATCGTTATAAGGCTCCGGATTTTTAGGAAGAAAACGTTCAAATTGTCTCTTGACAAATACATCTACATTGTTTTAGGTATCATAAACAATGCCCATAAGATTGAGAAGGAAAACGAAATATCTGTGGGGGTTTTAATTTTTCGACAAAGAATTTGGTAGATCTTTATTTAAAATTTAAAAAAAGTATTTTTTTTCTTCGAATTTTAGGGGATATTTGTTTTATTTATCTTTGTTACCTTTATTTATTTATCGATCTAATTCTCTTTGTTTGATAGAAATATGCGGAATTTTAATAAGTTTCTTTCTGCTCATATCTCTTAGATACAAATTGTATTTGAAATTGTCATAGAAGGATGCTTATTATGGAAATAAAGTTTCGATTTGAATCTTTAAAATGAAAATGTCATTTTTCTTAGAAAATATTAACTAGAGCACTTTTTTGTCAGTCCTTTTTTAACAGCATTCCATTTCTTGTTTTACAAATTAATGCCATTTCCAATCAGGGGCATAGTTACCGCGTATCAATGATACAGGGCCCCAAGCTTTGAGGGCGGGCACCCAAACGTGTAAGCAAAAAATCGCAGGGGTGGCCTTAGAGAGTGCCCTCAAGGATGATACAGGGTCCACTCAGGACCAGCTCCGCCAGTGTTTTCAATACTCATGAAAATGTGACACAAATTTCACAGCCTTCAATTAAATTATTATATTCATTGAATTAATTTTCAAGCTAAGCTTCCTTTTTATATTTCCTACGTGCAACGTTTTTAGAATATTTATTGTATATAGTCTGCATTTGTACTCTCCTAATGTTATTTTTAGTGTCGCCAATTATAAGCGGAGATAAAATCGGTGCATTTTTGTGATTGTCTCTTTTCTTTTGAATTTTTACTGCTTTGATCTCCTTTTCTAGTGACACGATTGTGATGCTTAAATTCCCCACAGGAGCGGTGTGGAGAACAGTAGTGCGCTTTTGAAATCTGATGTTACCTATCAATTCTTTCATGAAATTATCTTCATAAGACTCATGATTTACAGAGGAAGTTCTTCAGTGAATTCACAAGCATGTTTATGATTGTTATCTTGGATATCAAAACTAAAGTCCATCGGGCTAAGAAGAGGGAAGGGATTTTAAATTTTTTGAAGAAAAATTTAGTATATCTTCAGTCAAGACCTGAGGAAAAAAATAATTTCCGAAGTTTTATTTTTGTAGAGAGAAGTGGTGGAGGGAGACGATATATATATATATATATACATGTATATATGAATATATATATATATACGTGTATATATGATATATATATATATATATAGTGTAATAAAAATTGGATGAAACCAAAAAAGTCAATGGACTAAAAAAGAAACCTATTATGATTTCTAAAGCTGTTACTGAATTAAGACCAGCAAATTTGGGTTATCTATCTATCTATATATATACATATATAAAGGAGAAAAGCGACTCACCAACCCACTCACTGTCTGTCTGACTAATCACGATATCTCCGGAACTATTCAACCTACAGATATGAAAATTGGTAGGCATGTTCTTTTCATGGAGTAGAGATCCGCTAAGAACGGACTTTGCGAAGTTCGAACAGCAAGGGGCGTTATAAATAATTGTTTTCATTTTTAAACTACTGGGAGTACATTATTGAAATATGATAAGCAGAATCCTTTCATGGAGTAAAGTTCCGCTATATAATGTGTTTTCTGAAAATTGACCCCAGATGGCGTCAAGGGGTGTTCTAGATAATTGTTTTCCATTTTTAATTTATTAAACTCACAGTCTTCAAATTTGGTAAGCAGATTCCTTTCATACAGTACATTTCCTAAAATGGGTTTTGTGAAAACAGTCCCCCCAAGTTGCGGTTTCCAGGTTCTCAAGGGGCTCTATAGATAATTATTCCCATTTTTAAACTATTAGACGTACAGTCTTGAAATTTGGTAAAAGATTCCTTTCGCAGAGTAGAGAACCGCTACAAAATGGATTTTGCAAAAATTAAACCACAAGTTTCATTTCGGGGGATTAAGGGGCGTAATGGATGTAAATATTTCCGTTTTTTAAACTATTATACCAACCTGCTTGAAAATTGGTGGGCATGTTCCTTTCATGGAACAGAGTTCCATTAAAACGAAATTAAACCCCCAAGGAGAGTTGCGAGAGGTCACAGGGAATTATGGGGGGAAAATACCGTTTTTGAATTGTTAGACCCACATACTTGAAATTGGTTAAGCATGTTTCTTTTGTTGAATAGGGATCTACTAAGAATGTATTTTACGGAATCAACTCCTGGGGCAGCATGGGGATACTGGGTCGTATTGACACAAAAAAAATTTCTTTTTTTGGAAAATAATAGTGGAATAATAGTGGAATTTGGTTTGCATTTTCCATCTGTTAAATTGAAATCCACTAAGAACAGTTATATTGGCGAACGTTTCTCAACGGAATTACGGAGGGAATTGATAATAAAAACTTCGTTTTTACTCAATTAGACTTAAAATTTGTCTTGCATGCTTACTTTACGGAGTAGAGTTCCACCAAAAATTGGTTGCGTGGAAATTCACTTGGTTATAGGGTTACAAAAGTACAAACATCCTTCTATACTTCAATTTTTAAAATTTTTAGAAAATACAAATTAGAAGTCCTGTCCTTTTTTATATCAAGAGTCGAGAGTTACAGGTATACTTATATTTTTCAATATAATCAAATTCTTAATGCTAGGGCTTAGATATCAATAATTTATATATATCTATATATAAACAGTATATATTTATAAAACGTCATGAAATACCCAGCGAAGCGGGTGGGGGTAACGGCTAGTATATGTGTGTGTTTTGTAGCACTTTTTGAATTCCGTTTTTTTTTCTCCTTGATCTTTATATCTATGGTTGGGCATGGTACGCTCTAGAAAAAATAATGGATTGCTTTAAATTTGTTACTAGTTTGAGTAGTGATGTTAAGGCTACACAGTGCCCTTTTTAAAGACAGTAATATTGAAAGTAATTTGTGTTTTCTTTTTAGATTATATTATTAAATTGATTCTTCAAATAAAAAAAAATTTACTGGTCTTTATTTTAAAAATTACAAATTTTTCTTGTAAAATACTCAATGTTTAAAGTTTTTGAGTTATTTCCAGTGATTTCTGTTTTTTAAGATTATTGAGAACAAAAGTTAGTATGGAATTGAACATTTCAAACTAATTTTCCCTACTAAAAATTCCTTGTTGAATTTTAATAATTATTTTTACAGCTATGGAAAAAATATCAAATTTTTTAAAACTATTAACTTAAGATTTTTAGAAAAAATAACTAGTGCTCTCAAACCGAAATCCATACTAACTTTTAAAGAACATATATATATATATATATATATATAAATTCTACAAAAAATTTTCAATATTATCTTGAACAGAAAAATCCTTGGGAGAATATATCCTCAAAATTGAAAAGTCTGAGAAAAACACAGTTAAAGTTTCTAAGGCATAAAACCAAAACTAATAATGCCTCTAAAGATCTAATTAAAAAAAATGTTATTATCAAATTATGTACACTGTATCAAAACACTACTTTAATTAAATATGTTATATGAGGATATATTTTTTTATATTTAAAATATGTTTTTTACATAAAATTGATAGCATTTGTTATATATATACGATGACAGAGATTACTCAGCCTAATCTTACATGATGCTTTCATAAAAGTTTTGAAACACTTATAAAAATAATAATGATACAAACTGAAATTAGAAACCCCAGGTTTGTACGTATAACATCTAATTTTTTCTCAGTTTTAAGTCGGTGCAATTTAAAAAGTTTGATTTTTTATTACATGACTTGAAATTATTTTACTATAGTAGTATAATACATTTTGTAATATCATAGATAAATTCAGTTATATTTGCAATACTTGTATACGGATACTTGAACTCAATAAAGTCTCATTGTAGTATCAGCTGAAAAAGGCTGATTTTAAGTCATATAATTTTCAGTAGTATTCCACCTCTTCCAATTATTGTCTTTTAGTAACACAAGATGTTTTGAGCCCGGCAATTTCTCAATAGGAAAAAATTAATGAAAGCAAAAAAAGCTTCTAAGGTTTTTTAACTATGTGTAAAAACACAAATATTGCTCTTTCAAAATTAAAACCTCGAAACATAACTGAACAGAAACGATTTTAGTATGTAAAAGTAAGAGTTAATAGCCATTTCTCTGAACGAACCGATTATTCTCCCAAATATCTCTCTTTTATACAAAAAAAAGTTTTTCATGATGCTGTAAAAATTTATTTCAAGGTTTTTTTAAGGTGAAGTTAACAAAAGAAACTACATCTTTTTTACAGAATGGAGCAGTTTGGACAAATTTACATTTATGATAGGGAGGCTTTGCATGAACGTGCAAAAATAGTTAAACGTGACGATGTGTTACAAATTTTACAGCCAATTTATAAAGAAAAAACCGTATGAACTACATAATACAAGGAAATTACAGTTTTACAATTTGAGCTGTGATAGAGTTGCATAATTTGTACAATGCGAGTTGGTCCGCATTAGGCAGATAGGGGAGGGGGCGGTACATCCTTCCAGTTTTTAATTAATTAAACTTTTAAGAATGGAAAAATGCTTCAAAATGATTGCTAAACTAATCACTCTCTGTAAACTGTCAAATATTGAGATTGTCAACTCTCAGAAAACTTCAAATATATTAAAAACTGATTGGTTATCAGACTTCCTTAACCTTTTCAATAGAATTTTGCTATTCTGGTGGCGCAGTAGCTTAGTGGTTATGGTCACGAGTTCAAGTCTGGAGTGTCATGGGCTCAAATCCTGTTGCCACTAAAGACCCTTCGTGTAGATGAGGCCATTCCTCCCATTTATGTGGTAGTTAGGAAAGAGGGATGCCAGCTCAGGTGTCATTCTCGTTACTCGACCGAGGTTGAAACATTACGAGGTTTGTGATCATAGCCCTCTTGTTGCTTTATAGAGTGACACTAATCTCTCTCTCTTTCTTTTGCTAATCCTGCTCCAGGCACATAAATTACTTTAATAAACCCTGTAAAAATTCTCATTTATAGTTAATCTTTTACTCAAAATTTACATATCTAATATTGATTGAATTTTTTTCCTAATGGGAAATTTTAAGAGTGCAGTCCATTTGGACGTAGCTGCTTTAATTTCGGAAAGGCTTCCTTTCCTAATACAAAAATAACTTATTTTTGAGATCTGTGCATAATTCTCTGTTTTACGAATTTTTTATCTGCTATGTGATCCATTAGCACAGAGTAGTAATTACTTAACAATTCGTTAAAGTTTTCCATTATATTCCATTACATTAAAACTGTTTTAAATGTAATTTTCTAGCAAAACATAAGAAAAATTACATTTTCAAACATTCTCTTTTCATGGAAAATACTTCTATGTAATATTTTTCTATGTATATATAGTTAGGATTTTTCTTTACAGAGCCTGAATTAAGATTTTTGAAACATTCACATTATTTTAGAGT